>JANCRA010000190.1:0-162640 GCA_024362935.1 Setophaga petechia | reverse complement strand
AGGGGACACTGCTGGCGTTGGGATGTGCCCGGGAAAGGATCCTGATTGTTTTTTCCTGGGTTTTAAAGGGATAAATCCCAAAATTATTGAGGAGGGAAAGAGCTCGGGGCTCGTCCTGATTCCTTGGACATTCCCAGGGATCCACAGAAAATTTGGGATTTTCGGCCCAGCCGGGAATTTCTTCCCAAAATCCCACCCCAAATGTCCCCATTCCCCGTGTCCCTGTTTTAAAGGGATAAATCCCAAAATGTTTGGGGTGGAAAAGAGCTCGGGGCTCGTCCTGATTCCTTGGACATTCCCAGGGATCCCAGAAAATTTGGGAATTTCAGCCCAGTCGGGAATTCCTTCCCAAAATCCCATCCCAAATGTCCCCATTCCCTGTGTCCTTGTCCTTCTCCAGCTCTCCTGGAGCCCCTTCAGGCTCTGGAAGTTTCTCCCTGGATCCTTTTCTGGCTTTTTGGGATTATTCCATCCCATGGGGGGATTTTGGGAATTCCAAAAATCCCACCCCAAATGTCCCCATTCCCTTTGTCCTTGTCCCAAATCCCTCTCCAGCTCTCCTGGAGCCCCTCTGTCCCCAAATGTCCCCATTCCCCGTGTCCTTGTCCCCCTCCAGCTCTCCTGGAGCCCCTTTGCATTCTGGAAGTTTCTCCCTGGATCCTTTTCCAGCTCTTTGGGATGGATTTTGGGAATCCCACCCTCCGGATCCCGGATGTTTTTTCCCTCAGGGATCGTTCCCTTCCCGAAATGGATTTTTCCAAGGCTCTGCAGGGCTCTGGTTTTTGTCATGACAGCAGAAAAATTCCACGGGCAGAGGCGCTCCTGCCTTTTCCAGGGACAGCTGGAAAACCTCTCCCTGCTCCTGTGACACCCACGGGTCCTCATTCCCAAAATTTTTTCCCCAAAATTCCATATTTTTCCTGCGTTTTTTTGGGGGTAAAATAATCGATTTTGTTACCTTTTCCTGATTTATTTTTGAAATTATTCCTGTTATTTCCTGAATTATCTCCTATTTATTATTTCCTGAATTTATTTTAGGGCACAAATCCAGATTTAACAGTGGGAATGTTTAGGTTTAGGATTAATTCCCCCTCTCCAGGTGCTGTCCCCACATTCCTGGGGACTCTCCAGTGTCCCTTGTCCCCAAGGAGGGGAGGTGACAATGCCACCCCAGCCCATGGTGTCACCCCCATATCCCGTTTTTTTTGTTTTTCCAGGTGGGATTCCTGAAGATCCTGCACAAGTACGAGATCACCTTCGTGCTGCCCCCCGTGCCCAGCCTGGGCAAGGACATTTGTCCCCTCCCTGTCCCCAACCCCAACCTGCGCATCGTCAGTGTCACCTCCCTGCCCGAAGGTACCGCGTGCCCTCCTTGTCCCCAGGGTCCCCTCCTTGTCCCCAGCGTCACCTCCTTGTCCCCAGTGTCCCCATGCCGGCCCTTTCCCAAAGGGGGCACACCCAGGAATTGTCCCCTCAGTGTTTCAGGGAGAAGGTGACAATTCCTTGTCCTTAGAGATGTCCCCAGATTTTGTTGTTTTGTTGTTGTTGGGATTTTCCTTTCCTTGGGGGGGCTGCAGACTCTGACAGGGGACAGGGACAGGGACAAGGATTGCTCCAAGAGGTGCCACTCTCCACTTTGGGGACAATTGGGCATTGCCACATCCATGGGATCCCGGAGCCTGGGGACAGCTGAGTGTCACCCTGGGCTGGGGTGGCAGTTCCTTGGGGACACAGGCTCTGCTCCAAGGACACACCATGTCCCCAAGGCCACCTCGGTCCCATCCCAGATGTCCCACAGCCAATGGACGCTGTTTCCCACATCCCTGTCCCCTCGGTGTCACCTCCCTGCAGCGGGGACAGGGCTGGGCTTTGGTGTCACCTCCCTGCAGTGGGGACAGTGGGGACAGGACAGGGACAGGGCTTTTCCCACCCGCCGCTGGCTCCACCCCAGAAAAGCGCTTGGAGATTCCCAAAGGGGATTGGGAACGGGATTGGGATCAGGGGTGGGGCAGGACTGGGATGGGGATCCGGGATTGGGGCTGGGATTGGAGTCGGGATCGGGATTGGGACCGGGATTGGGATCACAGCCAGGATTGGGACTGGAATCAGAGGGATTGGGATTGGGACTGGGATCAGAGCCGGGGTTGGGGCTGGGATCAAGGCTGGAATCAGGACCAGGATTGGAGCCGGGATTGGAGCCAGAAACTGGGATTGGGACCAGGATCAGGACTAGGATCAGAGCTGGGATTGGGACTGGGATCAGGACTGGGATTGGGGCTGGGATCAAGGCTGGAATCAGGACAGGATTGGAGGCAGGAGCCGGGATAGGGACCAGGATTGAGGCCAGAATCAGGAGTGGGACCAGGACTGGGATCAGGAACGGGACCAGGATTGAGGCCAAAATAGGGACCAGGATTGGAGATGGGATCGGGATTGGAGCTGGTATCAGGATTTGAGCTGGGATTGGGACTGGAGCCGGGATTGGGATTCAAGCTGGGATTGGGATTGGGATTGGGATTGGGATTGGAGACAGGATCAGGACTGGAGCTGGGATTGGGATCGGGACTGGAGCTGGGATCGGGATTAGAGCTGGGATTGGGATTGGAGCTGGGATTGGGATTGGAGCTGGGACTGGGATTGGAGCCAGGATTGGGATTGGAGCCAGGATTGGGATTCAAACTGGGATTGGGATTGGAGCTGGGATCAGGATTTGGAGCTGGGATTAGGATTGGAGCTGGGATTGGGGCCAGGGCCTCTCTGGAGCAGGGGAAGGGAGCCCTGGGGAACTTGTGAGTGGCGGGGGGAACAGGCAGGACAGGGAGGGGACAGGGAGGGGACAGGGACAGGCAGGACAGGGAGGGGACAGGGACAGGCAGGGCAGGTTCAGGAGGGGCCGGGAAAGTTCAGGAAGGTGCAGGGAGGCACAGGTAGGACAGGAAGGGTTCAGGAAGGGTTCAGGGAAGGTTCAGGAAAGGGCAGGCAGGGTGAGGAGGGCACAGGCAGGGCAGGGAAGTTTGCAGGAGGGAAAGGAAGTTTCAGGGAAGGTTCAGGAAGGTGCAGGCACGGTGAAGAGGGCACAGGAAGGACAGGAAAGGTTTAGGGAGGGCAGGGAAGGTTCTGGAAGGTGCAGGAAGGATGAAGAGGACACAGGCAGGGTGAGGAGGGCACGGGCAGGGTGAGGAGGGCACAGACAGGGTGAGGAGGGCACAGGCAGGATGAGGAAGGCTCAGGTGGGGTGAGGAAGGCTCAGGTGGGGTGAGGAGGGCACAGGCAGGATGAGGAGGGCACGGGCAGGACAGGAAGGGTTCAGGGAAGCTTCAGGAGGGCACAGGCAGGGTGAGGAGGGCACAGGCAGGCACAGGCAGGATGAGGAGGGCACAGGAAGGGTTTAGGGAGGGCAGGAAAGGTTCTGGAAGGTGCAAGCAGGATGAAGAGGACACAGGCAGGGTGAGGAGGGCACAGGCTGGGTGAGGAGGGCACGGGCAGGACAGGAAGGGTTCAGGGAAGCTTGAGGAGGGCACAGGCTGGCACAGGCAGCCCCTGCGTGTCCCCTGGCAGGGCACAGCGTGCGCTGCGAGTACATGGCGCACAAGGAGGGGGGCGTGCTGAAGGAGGAGCTGCTCCTGGCCGGACACAGCCCCGGACACATCAAGGTCACCGTCCAGGCCCGGGTCATGGGTAAGGGTCCCTCCCTGTCCCCTTTTCCCCCCTCCACCAGGCCCAGCCACTCTTCCCAGTTGTCCCAGTTCAGGCGTGGCGCTGTCAAGGAATTGCCCAAAACGGGGGATTTCATCCCAAAAATTCTGGGGGTTGAGGAGAGCCCTGGGAAAGGGTGGAGGGAGAGGGTGGGGGGTGACCCTAATGTCCCTGGGGCTCCTGTGCCTGGTTGGGTCCCCTTGTCCCCTTGTCCCTGCCCCCCCCCCATCTTGTCCCTGGGATGTCCCCTGTCCCCGGGACCCCCACCTTGTCCCTGGGATGTCCCCTGTCCCAGGGATGTCCCCTGTCCCTGGGACCCCTTTGCCATTGGGACCCCCCATCCCTGGGACCCTCCCCATGAACCCCAACACTCCCTTGCTCCCCGTGTGCCCCACCCCTCATCCCAGCCACCCCCAGCCCCCTGAGGTGGTCACCACCCTCTGCGCAGTGACCACAGCGGTGACACAAGGGACAACAACACATCCCTCACCCACCAGCTCCAATCCCAATCCCAACTCCAATCCCAATCCCAGCTCTAATCCCAATCCCAGCTCCAATCCCAATCCCAGCTCTAATCCCAATCCCAGCTCCAATCCCAATCCCAGCTCTAATCCCAATCGCAGCTCCAATCCCAATCCCAGCTCTAATCCCAATCCCAGCTCCAATCCCGATCCTGTCTCCAATCTCAATCCCAATCCCAGCTCCAATCCCAATCCCAGCTCCAATCCCAATCCCGGCTCTAATCCCAATCCCAGCTCCAATCCCGATCCTGTCTCCAATCTCAATCCCAATCCCAGCTCCAATCCCAATCCCAGCTCCAATCCCAATCCCAGCTCTAATCCCAATCGCAGCTCCAATCCCAATCCCAGCTCTAATCCCAATCCCAGCTCCAATCCCAATCCCGTCTCCAATCTCAATCCCAATCCCAGCTCCAATCCCGATCCCGTCTCCAATCTCAATCCCAATCCCAGCTCCAATCCCAATCCCAGCTCTAATCCCAATCCCGGCTCTAATCCCAATCCCAGCTCCAATCCCAATCCCAGCTCCAATCCTGATCCCAATTCCAATCCCAATCCCAGCTCCAATCCTGATCCCATCTCCAATCCTGGTCCCTATTTTGGCCTCAATCCTGGTCCTGATCCCAGCTCCTGCCTCCAATCCCAGTCCTGATTCCAGCCTTGATCCCAGCCCCACCCCCAGCTCTGATCCCAGTCCCAGTCCCAGTCCCAATCCTGGCTCTGATCCCAGTCCTGATCCTGGTCCCGATCCCAGTTTCTGGCTCCAATCCCAGCTCCAATCCTGGTCCTGATTCCAGCCTTGATCCCAGCCCCAACCCCGGCTCTGATCCCAACCCCAATCCCAATCCCAGTCCTGATCCCAGCTCCTGCTTCCAATCCCAGTCCTGATTCCAGCTTTGATCCCAGCCCCAGTCCTGGCTGTGATTCCAATCTCATTTCCGGTCCTGATCCTGGCTTCTGGCTCCAATCTCGGCTCCAATCCCAGTCCTGATTCCAGCCTTGATCCCAGCTCCACCCCCAGCTCTGATCCCAGTCCTGATCCCAGTCCTGGTCCCAGCTCTGATCCCAGTCCCAATCCTGGCTCTGATCCCAGTCCTGATCCTGGTCCCGATCCCAGTTTCTGGCTCCAATCCCGGCTCCAATCCCGCTCCTTATTCCAGCCTTGATCCCAGCCCCAACCCCAGCTCTTTTCCCAGCCCCAATCCCAATCCCAGTCCTGATCCCAGCCCCAGCATCGGCAGCCTAAAACCACCCCCAAACCCCTTCAAAAGGGGCGTTCCCACCCCCCAAAAAGAGCGATGTCCCCGAGCCGTGTCCCCCGCTGTCCCCAGACCGCCACCACGGGACGCCGATGCTCCTGGACGGCGTGCGCTGCATGGGAGCCGAGCTGGAGTACGACTCGGAGCAGAGCGAGTGGCACGGCTTCGACTGACCCCAAAGCCCACCCCGGGGGACCCCAAAGTCCCCAGAGCACAGCACGGTCCCCCAAAGCGGGAGGGGGGATTGGACCCCGCTCGTTGCTGCTGCTGCTGCTGCCGCTGCTTCGCCCTCACCCCCGCAGCCCCGGGGGTTTTTGGGGGAATTGTGCCTCTTGGGGTGGGGATTTTTGTCCTCTTTTCTGGCGTGGGGGAGGAATTTCGCCTGTGGAATGTGGGGCTGGGGCGGGGGGTCCCCGGTGGCTTCGGGGTTGGGGCCGTGTCCCCCTGCCGTGTCCTTGTGTTGCTGCCAGCGCCTCTTTTTTGGGGTTTTTTGTTTTGTTTTTCTCAGATTTTTTTTCCTGTTTTTTTTCTCTCTTTTCCCATTTTTTTCCTCATGGTTCAAGGACCAGGAGAAATTTCAGGAGGTTTTATGTGCCTACAAATATATATATATATATATGTATATAAATATAAAGATATTTTACATGCCTGGGGGAGGGGTTAAAGTACAAAATCCCACCTTGGGAAGGAGGAAAATCCCACTGGGAATGGGCTGGGAGCCCAGATCCCCTCCATGACCTGTCCCCTGAGGGACAGGGGACACCCCCGGGTGGATAATCCCAAACAGTCCTGGATGGGGCATGGGGAGGGGGCATGAGGCCAATTCCAGTTAAAGGGGGCTGGGAGAGGGTGGGAGACAGGGATTGTGGTCCCCAGGATAATGGGAGGGAATTCTGGGAGGGAATCGATGGTGCCACGTCCTGACATGGTCCCCACAGTGACAGGAGATCTCAGCTGGGGTGGAAATCGGTGGTGGCATCTCCAGGAAGGTCTCAGTTGGACTAGAAGTCCATGGTGGCATCTCCAGGAAGGTCTCAGTTGGACAGGAAGTCCACGGTGGCATCTCCAGGAAGGTCTCAGTCGGACAAGATGTCCATGGGGGCAGGTCCCAGATGTCCCCATGATGTTGGCGGGGTCTCAGCTGGAGATGAAGTTGAAGGTGGCATCTCCCAAGGCCCCTGAGCTGGACAGGAAGTTGATGGTGGCATCTCCCAGGGGTGTCCCATGGTGACAGGGACTCTCAGTTGGAAATGAAGTTGATGGTGGCAGGTCTTGGGATTTTCTGCAGAATAGCAGGGACTCTCTTTTGAACAGGAAGTTGATGGTGGCATCTCCCAGGGGTGTCCTCACAATCACAGGGTCCTCAGGTGGAGATGAAGTCCATGGTGGCATCTCCAGGAGGGTCTCAGGTGGATGGGAAGCCAATGGTGGCAGATTCCAGGGGTGTCCCCACAATGCCAGGGCCCCTCAGTTGGACAGGAAGTCAATGATGGCAGCTCCTGGGGGTGTCCCCACCATGACAAAGGCTCTCAGTTGGACAGGAATTCCATGATGGCAGGTCCTGGGGGTGTCCCCATGATGACAGGTGGCCTCACTTGGAGAGGAATTCCATGGTGGAGTCTCCAGAAAGGTCTCAGTTGGATGGGAAGTCAATGGTGGCACATCCTGGGTAGTCCCAGTAGACAGGAAGCTCATGGTGGCACATCCCAGGGCCCCTCAGTTGGACCGGAAATCGATGGTGGCACATCCTGGGTAGTCCCAGTTGGACACAAAGTCGATGGTGGCACATGCCAGGGGCTCCTCAATTAGACACAAAGTCAATGGTGGCCTGTCCCAGGGTCCCCTCAATTGGACAGGAAGTCGTCGGTGGCCTATCCCAGGGGTCCCTCAGTTGGACAAAAGTCGATGGTGGCACATCCCAGGGGCCCTTCAGTTGGACAGGAAGTCGATGGTGGCACATCCTGGGTAGTCCCAGTTGGACAGGAAGTCAATGGTGGCACATCCTGGGTAGTCCCAATCCATGGTGGCATGTCCCAGGGCCCCTCAGTTGGACACAAAGTCAAGGGTGGCATGTCCCAGGGCCCCTCAATTAGACAGGAAGTCGATGGTGGCCTGTCCCAGGGCCCCTCAATTAGACAGGAAGTCGATGGTGGCCTGTCCCAGGGCCCCTCAGTTGGACAGGAAGTCGATGGTGGCCCTCACGCTGCGCGCCGTGCGCGTGTCCAGCGCCGTCACCTTGATCTCGGTGTCCCCGAACTGCATGCTGGCGCGGATCTCGCGCCGGCCCCGCGCCGCGCCCGCGTCCCCCGCGTCCCCCAGCTCCAGGCTGATGGTGCCGCACTTCCTGACGCCGGGGTCGGTGATGTACACCACGTCATCCCTGTCACAGCAGTAGATGTTGATGATGGTCCGGCGCTGGCCGGGCCGGGCCGGGCAGTAACTCCTCTGGACCACCTCACCCAACGCCACCGACTGGTCCACGGTGACGAACTTCTCGAAGATGTCGGTGCACCAGTTCTTGCCCTCCTTGACCAGCAGCTTCTCGCGCGGGTGCTTGCCCTCCACGAACTTGTTGAGGACGCCCACGCCGTAGGTGAGCGGGGAGCGGCGCACCCGCACCACGCCGGGGTCCAGGCCGAAGAGCACGGCCCCCTTGAGGATGGTCAGCCCCACGTCCTGCGGGACGATGACGCGGCAGCAGTGGCCGAAGGCGGCCTGCACCGCCCGCTGCAGCATGGCCGACTCGGCAAAGCCGCCCACCAGGAACAGGAATTTGATGCCGTGGACCTCGGGTTTCTTCAGGAGGGTGTCTGGAGCGGGGGGATAAAAGGGGAGGTTTAGGGTTGGGATGGTGGGGAGCTGGTGTGGTGAAGGGGTGGGGGTGATGGGGGGACAGGGATGAGGGGAGTCCAGGAATGGGGGAAGTTCCTGGGGTGGAAGGGGGCTGAGGGACAGGGAGGGTCCCAGGGACAGGGAAGGTTCCAGGGACAAAAGGGGTTCCAGGGACAATGGGGATTCCAGGGATAAAAGGTTTCCAGAGACAATGGGGGGTTCCAGAGATCAGGGCTAATCCTAGGGACAATGGGGTTCCAAAGATAAAAGGTTTTTAGGGACAATGGGGGATTCCAGGGACAATGGGGTTCCAGGGATGGACAGGGGGTGGCACAGGGACAGGGGTTCCCCAGGGATGGACAGGGGGTGGCACAGGGGTTCCCCAGGGATGACAGGGGGTGGCACAGAGACAGGGTTCCCATGGATGGACAGGGGGTGGCACAGGGACAGGGTTCCCCATGGATGGACAGGGGGTGGCCCAGGGTTCCCCATGGATGGACAGGGGGTGGCACAGGGACAGGGGTTCCCCATGGAGGGACAGGGGATGGCACAGGGACAGGGAGTGGCACAGGGACAGGGTTCCCCAGGGATGGACAGGGGGTGGCACAGGGACAGGGTTCCCCATGGATGGACAGGGGGTGGCACAGGGACAGGGTTCCCCATGGACGGCCGTGTCCCCGGGCCCCACCGATGTGCTGGATGATGTGGGTGATGGTTGGCTGGAACAGCTCGTTCATGGCCTCGGGGGACATCCGCAGCATCCCTTGGGACGACCACTTCACCAGGTTGACACTGGGGACAGACAGGGGATACAGGGGTGACCAGAAGCTCCCGCCTGGTCCTTCCCTGTCCTCTGCCCTCCCACCCTATCCCACCTTTCCCCCTCTCTTGCCCTCTCCCACCCCAGCGTCACTCCCACCGTGTCCCCATGCTCTGAGACGTCCCCAACCCGCGCCACCCCTCACTTGCTCTTGCGGAGCGCGGTCTCCACGTTGTGGCCGCGGTGCTTGCGGTAGAAATCGATGAAGGAGAAGGGCAGGGAGATGTTGAGGGGGCTGGAGCGGCTCGGGGCCGCCGCGCGTTTCCGCGCCTCGAAGGCGATGGTCAGGTCCACCCAGGCCGCCGGACGCTTGGCCTTGAAGGTGGCGATGAAATCGTCCCCGAAGATGTGGCACAGGAGCTTCTCGAAGGCCAGGTCCACGCCCACGGCCCCGTAGGGACCTCCTGAGGGACAAGGGTGGGGTCAGGAGGTGGCACCGTGGTTGCTGTGTCCCCATGGCAGCCACGTCCTCCATCATCACGTTCTCCCACATCTCCATGTCCCTATGTCCCCTGCATTGCCATGTCACCCATGTCCCCATGTCCCTGTGGTCCCCATGTCCGCCATTCCCCTGTCCCTGTGCACCCGCACCCCCATGTCCCCCATCACCATGTCCCCATGTCATCCTGATGTCCTCATGTACCCCATCACTGTGTCCCCATATCCTCCATGTCCCCATGTCCTTGTGTCCCCCATGTCACCCATGTCCCCATGTCCCTGTGGTCCCCATGTCCGCCGTCCCCATGTCCCTGTGGCACCCACACCCCTATGTCCCCCATCCCCATGTCCCCATGTCATCTTGATGTCCTCATGTCCCCCATCACTGTGTCCCCCATATCCTCCATGTCCTCCATATCCCCGATGTCCCCATGTCCCCCCCAATACCATATCCCCACATCCACCACATCCCCATGTCCCCATGTCCTTCATCCCTGTGTCCTTGTCTCCCCCATGTCCCCCATGTCCCCCATCCCTATGTCCCTGTGGCCTCCCTGTCCACCATTCCCCTGTCCCTGTGGCACCCACACCCCCATGTCCCCCATCCCTATGTCCCCGTGTCATCCTGATGTCCTCATGTCCCCCATCACCGTGTCCCCCATATCCTACATGTCCCCATGTCCTTCATCCCCACGTCCCTGTCTCCCCCATGTCCCCCATGTCACCCACATCTCCATGTCCACTTCCCCACATCCTGAGGTCCCCACACATCCCCGTGGCACCCCTACCACCGTGTCCCCACGTGCCCCATCCCCATGTCCTTGTGGCATCCATGTCCCCATGTCCCCCCATACCCCTGTCCTCTCCACCCCATTCCCTTGTCCCACTCACCCACCCTCCTCATCCTCTCCGCCCCACCTTGTCCCCCTAACCCACCCCTGTCCCTCCTTGTCCCCCTGTCCGTGTCCCCTTCCCTCTGTCACCTCTCTGTCCCCCCAGTCCGTGTCCCCTTCCGTCTGTCACCTCTCTGTCCCCCCAGTCCGTGTCCCCTTCCCTCTGTCACCTCTCCGTCCATCCCCGTGTCCCCCTGCACTTCCCCATCGCCGCCACGAGGTGGCGCCACAGCCCCACCCATGACCCTTTCGTGGGGTTTGGGGTCCCAGACCGGGTTTGGGGTCCCAACTTGGGTTTGGGGTCCCAGCCTGGGTTTAGGATCCCAGCAGGAGTTTGGGTTCTCAGCCCGGGGTTTGGGGTCCCAGCCCGGGTTTGGGGTCCCAGCTGGATTTGGGGTCCCAGCCTGGGTTTAGGATCCCAGCAGGAGTTTGGGGTCCCAGCCCGGGTTTGGGGTCCCAGCCCGGGTTTGGGGTCCCACCTGGATTTGTGGTCCCACCCGGGTTTGGGGTCCCAAGCCTGCTCTGAGGTCCCAGCCCGGGTTTGGATTCCCAGCCCAGGTTTGGGGTCCCAGCCCGGATTTGAAGTCCCAGCCTGGATTTGGGGTCCCAGCTTGGGTTTGTAGTCCCAGCCCGGATTTGGGATCCCCGCCCGAATTTGGGGTCCCAGCCCGGATTTGGGGTCCCCAGAGGATCCCGGAGCGTTTTTTAAAAGTCTGAATAAGGATCCTCATCCCACCCGAGGCTTTGTAGAGCTCCTTCAGCGTCCCCTGCGGCTTCTCGATCTGGTGCACGGTCAGATCCACCGTCCCCCCGCCGCAATCGGCCACGATGTACCTGTCACCTGCGGGAGGGGACAGCGACAGGGTGGCCGTCCTGAGTGACCCCCACGACACCCACCTGCGGGGTGGCAGCAGCCGCGGGGACACAGGGGTGCATTTTACCGCGGAAAATGAAACTTTGACCAAAATTACGAGAATTGGGGTGGGAGGAGAGACGAAGGGATGGGATGGTGGCAGGGAGACCCCGCCCCTTCTGTGCGGTCAAGGGACAGACCCCAACCGTGTCACCCCCATGGCAGGAGCACCTTTGGGTGCTTGGGGGTGGCTCTGTCACGAAGGGGACATCCAGGGGGACCCCGGGACCTGGGAATCTCCCCACCCGTGTCCCCCCCTCGTACCTGCCTGCATCTCCGACCAGAGCTCGCCCACTCCCGACTCCACCAGGAAGGTGCGGCTGTGCCGGGATCGCCGGAGCTGCTCCCGGGCTGGGGGACAGAGCCGGGGGTCGGCAGCGGGGTCAGGATCCGCCCCATATCCATGGGATCCACCCCATATCCATGGGACCCACCCAATTTCCATGGGATCCACCCCATATCCATGGGATCCACTCCATTTCCATGGGATCGCCCCCATATCCATGGGATCCTCTCCATTTCCATGGGATCCACCCCGTTTCCATGGGATCCACCCCATATCCATGGGATCCCCTCCACTTCCATGGGATCTCCCCCATATCCATGGGATCCCTCCCACTTCTATGGGATTCACCCCATATCCATGGGATCACCCCCATTTCCATGGGATCCACTCAATTTCCATGGGATCCACCCCATGTCCATGGGATCCATCCCATATCCATGGGATCACCCTCACTTCCATGAGATCCACCCCATTATCCCGAATCCACCTCATATCCATGGGATCCAACCCATTCCCGCTGTGAGTCCATACTGGGGGCACTGGTGGCCGCTCCCCCAGCCAGCACCCCATATGACCCAGCTCCACCATGGACAGGCTGATCCAGCTTTCCCTGCTGCAATCCCAAAGGATCCCAGCGGATCCCATGGGATCACCCCGTGCCCACCCCGGGCGATGCCACCTCCGGCCCCAACCCCACAGCCCGGGTGGGGTTTCCTCTGCTCCCCACCCCATCCCAGGGACATCAAAGGCGCCCGGAAGGGCCGGGATGAGCTGGGAAAGGTGGGGTTGTCCTGGGATATTTTTGGCACGGGGATAATTCCTCGTCCTTGGGATCAGCACGAGCAATCCCATAAATCCCCCATGGGAGCCCAAATCTCCATCTGGAATCGCCACCAGCGCATCCCAGTTCCAGGGCTTGGTCCCTGCTGGGCAAACTGGGGCTGTCCCACTATAGGCCAGGATCCCATCCATGGGGGGACAGTCCCTGGAGGTGGCCCAGGGACACCATGGGGTGGTGGCCAAGGGGGCTGGAGGGAGACACGGCTTGGAGGTTTGTGGGAAAGCAGGAAAAATGCCCTGGATTTGGGGAGGGGGGAATAGGGGTCTCTGGGAATTGGGGGGGGGGGGGGGTCTGGGAATGGGGTTTCTGGGGACAGGGGGTCTCTGGGAATGGGGTCTCTGGGAATGAGGGGTCTCTGGAATGTGGCCTCTGGGAATGGGGGTGTGAGGATGGGAAGTCTTTATGGACAGGGGATCTCTGGGGGGCAGGGGACTCTCTGGGAATGGGGTATCAGGCAATGGGGAGGATCTCCGGGGACAGGGTGTCTCTGGGGATGGGGACTCTCTGGGAATGGGGTTTCCAGGGACTTCCCCAGCCATGGCAGCTGATGGACCCTCCAGACCTGGCACGCAGGGCGGGATCCCATTCCCTGCTCCTCCAGCCCCTGGCCCTATCCCGACCTCATTCCCTGCTCCTCCCGCCCCCAGCCCTATTCCAACCCCATTCCCTGCTCCTCCAGCCCCTGGCCCTGTCCTGACCCTATTCCCTGGCCCTATCCCAACCCCATTGCCTGCTCCTCCAGCCCCTGGCCCTATCCCGACCCCATTCCCTGCTCCATCCTGCTCCATCCTCCCAGGAATTTCATTCCTCCAGCCCCTGCCCTATCCCAACCCCATTCCCTGCTCCTCCAGCCTCTGCCCTATCCCAACCCCATTCCCTGCTCCTCCAACCCCCTGCCCTATCCTGACCCCATTCCCTGCTCCTCCAGCCCCTGGCCCTATCCCAACCCCATTCCCTGCTCCATCCCTGCTCCATCTTCCCAGGAATTTCATTCCTCCAGCCCCTGCCCTATCCCAACCCCATTCCCTGCTCCTCCAGCCCCTGCCCTATCCCGACCCCATTCCCTGCTCCTCCAGCCCCTGCCCTATCCCGACCCCATTCCCTGCTCCTGCAGCCGCCAGCCCTATCCCAACCCCATTCCCAGCTCCTCCTCACCCAGCCCTATCCCAACCCCATTCCCTGCTCCTCCTGCCCCCGGCCCTGTCCCGACCTCATTCCCTGGCCCTATCCCGACCCCATTCCCTGCTCCCATGGCCCCTCACCCTGCCGGAAGCTGGAGTCGATGGGGTGGGGGGTCTCGGCGCCGTTGGCCGGGGGGCGGCAGCTGAGCTCGATCAGTTGGTGCAGCCGCAGCTTCCGGCAGTAAATGGAGGCGGCCTCGGGCTCCAGCGCGATCAGCAGCTGCTCCGGCGTCTCCGGGGACACCAGCCCGGCCTGCAGGGACACGCGGTGACAGGGAGGGGACAGGGATTGAGGGTTCCCGGGTGTGTCCCCATCCCCTTGGTGGTCACAGGGATCTGGAATTGTGGGATGTGGGAGGGCCCAATACTCACCGATATCTGAATATTCACCCAAAAAATCAACTGACCAATCAACCGCCCAACCTGTGACCCAACAGCTCAGCCATCAATCTGAGCGCGCAGTTGACCACCCGACCACTCAACCTGCCATAAATCCACCCAACCTTCCAACTAACAACCCAACAAAAAACCCAACCGTCCAACCAACCATCCAGCCAACCAACAACCACCTCACCACCAAACCAACCATCCAACCAACCAACAACCTCACCACCAAACGAACCACCCAACCAACCAACAGCCTCACCACCAAACCAACCATCCAACCAACCAACAACCTCACCAGCAAACCAACCACACAACCAACCAACAACCTCATCACCAAACCAACCACCCAACCAACCAACAGCCTCACCACCAAACCAACCATCCAACCAATCAACAACCTCACCACCAAACCAACCACACAATCAACCAATAGCCTCACCACCAAACCAACCACACAATCAACCAATAGCCTCACCACCAAACCAACCACACAACCAACAAACAACCTCACCACCAAACCAACCATCCAACCAACAACAACCTCACCACCAAACCAACCACACAATCAACCAATAGCCTCACCACCAAACCAACCACACAACCAACAAACAACCTCACCACCAAACCAACCACCCAACCAACCAACAACCTCACCACCAAACCAACCATCCAACCAACCAACAACCTCACCACCAAACCAACCACCCAACCAACCAACAACCTCACCACCAAACCAACCATCCAACCACACAACCACCCAATAAACCAATGACCTCACCAATAAACCAATGACCTGACCATCTGACCAAGCACAAAACCAACGACCTCACCAGCAAACCAACCAACTAACCAACCAACCACCTCACCACCAAACCAACCATCCAACAAACCAAGGACCTCACCACCAAACCAGCCATGCAACCAACCATGCCACCAACCAACGAACTCACCACTCAGCTAACCATCCAACCAACCACACAACCAATGACCTCACCACCAAACCAGTCACCAAACCAACCACCCAAGCACACAACCAACCACCCAACCAACCATACAACCAATGACCTGACCACCAAACCAACCACACAACCAAACCAACCACCCAACCAACCAACCAACCCCCTCACCACCCAACCAACCGTCCAACCAACCACACAACCAAAAAGACCTGACCACCAAACCAAACACACAACCAGCCACCCAACCAACCAACCAACAACCTGACCACCCAACCAACCACCTGTTCAATCATCCAACCACTCGACCAGTGACCCAGTTAACCAATGAAACAACCAATGTCCTGAAATGACCCAGTCAACCAATGAACCAACCAATGTCCTGAACTCCAAACCAAGCACTCTACCGACCAATCAACAGCTCAACCAATGACCCAACCACCAAACAAATCACCCAAAAAAATGGCCAAACTGCTCAAGCAGCCACCCAACCAACACATCAACCAACCACCCAACCACTCAACCAGACAACTGCTCAACCAGTGACCTGAACACCAAACCAACCACCCAACCACTGAACAATTCAACCAACCACCCACCCAGCCATCCCCTTAACCACCTACCTGGCAAATTATCCACCCACTCACCCAACAACTTACAACTTCCAACTTCCAACCCAAACCAACAACTTTTGGCTCGTTTGGGTTGGAAGGACCTTAAATCCCATCCCATTTCACCCCTTGTCATGGGCAGGGACACCTCCCACTATCCCAGGTGGATCCAAATCCATCCAACCTGACCTTGGACACTTCCAGGGTTCCAAGGGCAGCCACAGCTTCCCTGGGAATTCCATCCCAGCCCTCCCCACCCTCCCAGCCAGGAATTCCCTCCCAATATCCCACCTAATTCTACCTTTGGCAGTGGGAATTCAGTTTGAGGGAGGAAGGAGATACCCTGGACACCACAACCCCTGTGACGGTCACCACATGGTCACCCTCTGGTGTCCCCCACCTTGTAGGCTGCCTCCCGCATGAACTGCTTGGCTGGCTGCTTCCAGATGGCGGGCACGGTGAGCACCCAGCGGATGGCATCGCTCTCGGGCAGGGACGGGCACTGGTCCTTCAGCTCCTGCCAGGGGACAAGCAGGAGGTGACACCTGGGCGCTCCCGGTGAACCACGGAATGGTTTGGGTGGGGAAGGACCTTAAATCCCACCCAGTCCCACCCAGGGACACCTCCTGCTATCCCAGGTCACTGGATTTAAGGGATTGAAGGTCCCTCTCCACCCAAACCAAGCATGGAATGGTTTGGGTGGGGAAGGACCTTAAATCCCATCCAGTCCCACCCAGGGACACCTCCTGCCATCCCAGGTAACTGGATTTAAGGGATTTAAGGTCCCTCTCCACCAAAACCAAGCATGGAATGGTTTGGGTGGGGAAGGACCTTAAATCCCACCCAGTCCCACCCAGGGACACCTCCTGCCATCCCAGGTCACTGGATTTAAGGGATTGAAGGTCCCTCTCCACCCAAACCAAGCATGGAATGGTTTGGGTGGGGAAGAACCTTAAATCCCACCCAGTCCCACCCAGGGACACCTCCTGCTATCCCAGGTCACTGGATTTAAGGGATTGAAGGTCCCTCTCCACCCAAACCAATCATGGAAGGGTCTGGGTGGGGATGGATCTTAAATCCCACCCTGTCCCACCCAGGGACACCTCCTGCTATCCCAGGTCACTCCAAACCCCAATGTCCAACCTGGCCTTGGACAATTCCCAGGGATAGGGCAGCCACAGCAAATCTGGGAATTCCATTCCAGGGCCTCCCCACCCTCCCGTGGAATGCGCGGAGAGGACACAGAGGACTCCATTTGGGAAGGAGGAGGAGGGATGGAGGTGGCCCCACCTGCACGGCGTGCTGCTTGAAGAAGCGCAGCGCGTGGGCAAACACCTCCAGCGCCGGCATCTTCTTCCCGTTGACGGCTTCCAGCTCGGTTTTCATGGTCAGATCCTGCCGGGAACACCAAATGGATCACACCAGGGGCTGGGAGGTGGCCAGATCTACCACCAAACCTCGGGAATTTGCTCATCCAGCTGTGCCCCAGCTGGAGCTCAGGCACCTGAAGCTTCATGCAGCCACATCCACCCACCCTGGAGCAGCTCAAATGGGAGAACCTCAAATTCACCCCCCAAAATGGGCTAAAATTGGGTTTTTCCCAACATTTCAATTCCCAGCCCAGCCAGGATCCTACTGGGAACACCAGGAATGTCAGGATGGGAGCAGGGACTCACGCTGGTGCTGTGGATCTTCATCTTAAACTAAACTGCTCATCCTTCTGTGCCCCAGCTGGAGCTCAGGCACCTGGAGCTTCGTGCAGCCACATCCACCCACCCTGGAGCAGCTCAAACAGGAGCACCTCAAATTCACCCCCTAAAATGGGCTAAAATGGGGATTTTTCCTAACATTTAAATTCCCAGCCTGGCCAGGATCCCCCTGGGAACACCAGGAATGTCAGGATGGGAGCAGGGACTCACGCTGCTGCTGTGGATCTTCATCTTAAACTAAACTGCTCATCCTTCTGCGCCTCAGCTGGAGCTTTGTGCAGCCACATCCACCCACCCTGGAGCAGCTTGAATGGGAGCACCTCAAATTCACCCCCCAAAATGGGCTAAAATGGTTTTTTTTCCCAACATTTTAATTCCCAGCCTGGCCAGGATCCCACTGGGAACACCAGGAACGTCAGGATGGGAGCAGGGACTCACGCTGGCGCTGTGTATCTTCATCTTAAACTTAAACTGCTCATCCTTCTGCGCCCCAGTTGGAGCTCAGGCACCTGAAGCTTCATGCAGCCACATCCACTCACCCTGGAGCAGCTCGAATGGGAGAACCTCAAATTCACCCCCCAAAATGGGCTAAAATGGGGTTTTTCCCAACATTTCAATTCCCAGCCCGGCCAGGATCCCCCTGGGAACACCAGGAATGTCAGGATGGGATCAGGGACTCACACTGGTGCTGTGGATCTTCATCTTAAACTTCTCGAAGTAGAACCACTCGCGGGCCTCCTCGGGGTCCAGGTCGTGGTAGTAATCGCGGGCGGTGTAGCCGAAGCTGTGGAATGTCCCCTCGGGGGTCAGCAGGAGGCTGGTGGGGGTCTTCTGGTTGGCCACGCCTGGGTCCCCACCTTCCCATTTCCTGCAAAGAGGAGCCGGAGCAGGTGAACTTCCAGGGAATGGGTCCTGCCAGGTTTAATTTTTTGTGGGTGTGGCATGAAGGATCTTAAAGGGGGACAAAGGAGGAGGGGTGATTCCACTCCATCCTCTGAGGAATTTCATGGAATTCCAGACTGGTTTGGGTGGGGAGGGACCTTGAAGACCACTGAGTGCCACCGACTTCCATGGCAGGGACACCTCCCACTATCCCAGGTGGATCCAAGCCTCAGTGTCCAACCTGGCCTTGGGCACTGCCAGGGATCCAGGGGCAGCCCCAGCAAATCTGGGAATTCCAGCCCAGCCAGGAATTCCTTGCCCAGATCCCAGCCCAATCTCCCCTTTCCCACTGGGAGCCATTCCCTGGGTGCTGTCCTTCTGTCCCTTGTCCCCAGTCCCTCTCCAGCTCTCCTGGAGCCCCTTCAGGGACTCTGAGCATTCTCTGGAATTTTCCCTTCTCCAGGGGAACATTCCCAGCTCTCCCAGCCTGGCTGCAGACCAGAGGGACTCCATCCCTTGGAGTATCCTCACCCCACACCTTCCACCCTCTACTTCCAGGAACCATCTCCCACCAAGCCAACCTCTGACCATTTTGGGGCCATGAATGTCCTGTCCCAGCTCCGGGGCCCCTGGCAGGCTCTCACCTCATCATGTGGATGGCCTCGGGGTCGCTGGTGAAGCTGAAGGCGTAACCGCTGGAGGTGGTGCCGAAGTCGATGGCCACCACCACGGAGAAGGACGGCGCCTGCTGGGAACGCGCCTCGCTCCGCTGGAAGGCAAGGAACGGGATCAAGAACTCGGTTGGGACTGGGGGATCCCAGAAAAGCAGTAAAGACTCCAGGAACTGGTTCATTTTCCCAGGATTTTTCCTGGATTTTCAAGATTTTTCCTGGATTTTCACCCAGTTTGGTGATTCCCTGATGGGTGATCCTTCTTCTTCTTCCTCATCTTCACCCATTGGGAAAAGCATCTCCCATATTCCACGGGAGGCAAGGAATGGGATCAAGCACTCAATTGGGACTGGGGGATCCCAGAAAAGCAGTAAAGACTCCAGGAACTGGTTCATTCTCCCAGGATTTTCAAGATTTTTCCTGAATTTTCAGGATTTTTCCTGGATTTTCACCCAGTTTGGTGATTTCCTGATGGGTGATCCTTCTTCTTCTTACTCATCTTCACCCATTGGGAAAAGCATCTCCCATATTCCACGGGAGGCAAGGAATGGAATCAAGCACTCAATTGGGACTGGAGGATTTCAGAAAAGCAACAAAGACCCTAGGAACTGGTTCATTTCCCCAGGATTTTTAGGATTTCCCCAGGATTTTCAGGATTTTTCCTGGATTTTCACCCAGAATTGTGATTCACTGATGGGTTCTTCTTCTTCTTCTTATACATCTTCAACTCATCAGGAAAAGCATCTCCCATGTTCCACGAGAGGCAAGGAAGGCAAGGAACAGAATCAAGCACTCAATTGGGACTGGGGAATTCCAGAAAAGCCATAAAAACACCAGGAACAGCTTCATTGTCCCGGGATTTTCAGGGTTTTTCCTGGATTTTCAGGATTTTTCCTGGATTTTCACCCAGTTTGGTGATTCCCTGATGGGTGATTCTTCTTACACATCTTCAACTGTATTGAGAAAAGCATCTCCCATATTCCACAGGAGGCAAGGAAGACAATGACTGGGGGATCCCAGAAAAGCAGTAAAGACTCCAGGAACTGGTTCATTTTCCCAGGATTTTTCCTGGATTTTCACCCAGTTTGGTGATTCCGTGATGGGTTCTTCTTCTTCTTACACATCTTCAACTGTATTGAGAAAAGCGTCTCCCATATTCCACGGGAGGCAAGGGAGCAAAGGATTGGGATCAAGCACTCAATTGGGACTGGGAGATTCCAGAAAAGTGGTAAAGACCTCAGGAACTGGTTCATCTTCCAAGGATTTTTCCTGGATTTTCACCCAGATGGGTGATTCCCTGATGGGTGATTCTTCTTATGCATTTTTACTCATTGGGAAAGCATCTCCCATATTCCATGGGGTGCCTGTGATCATTCCCAAAGGCAGTTTCCATGGGACACAGGGATTTGGGCAGCCCTGGAGAGGGATGGATGCCCATGGGAGCAGCCAGGGTGGTTGGGGGCTCCTGTTTTTATTGGGTTGAGCCTCCCTCACTTGGATCCTGAAATTGGAGCCAAGATTCCCAAAAACCTTCCCTGTGTCCCGTCTCAATCCAAGGGACCTTGTCTCAGGTGTCCCCAAGGGTCTCCGAACCCAAACCATTCCCTACTTCCCATCCTGGACAAGGTGACATCATCTCGGGTGTCCCCAGTCAAAACCCTTTCCTGTGACCAATCTCGCTCCAAGGGACATTATCCCAGATGTCCTCATGGGCCATGGAACTCAAATCCTCCCCTGCTCCCCATCTGGGATGAGGTGACATCATACCAGGTGTCCCCAAGGGTCACCCAGCTGAAACCCTTCCCTGTGTCCTGTCTCAGTCCATGGGACATTGTACCAGGTGTCCCCAAACACTTCCCTGCTCCCCATCTTGGATGAGGTGACATCATCTCAGGTGTCCCCAAGGGTCACCCAGCTGAAAACCTTCCCTGTGTCCCGTCTCAGTCCAAGGGACATTGTCCCAAGTGTCCCCAAGGGTCTCTGAACCCAAACTCTTCCCTGCTTCCCATCTTGGACTGGGTGACATCATCCCAGGTGTCCCCATGGGTCACTGAACACAAACCTTTCCCTGCTCCCCATCTGGGATGAGGTGACAATCATCCTCGGTGCTCCCAAGTGTCACCCAGCTGAAAACCTTCCCCGTGTCAAAACTCACCTTGTCCCAGCTGTCCCCAAGGGTCACCCAACCAAAATCCTATCCTGTGACCAATGTCACACCAAAGGACATTGTCGCAGCTGAACCCCGACTGATGTCGCCTCATCACCCCCTAGGATGATGAGGTGACATCATCCTAGGTGTCCCCAAGTGTCACCCAGCTGAAAACCTTCCCTGTGTCCAATCTCACCTTGTCCCAGGTGTCCCCAAGAGTCACCCAGCTGAAAATCCCCCCAGCCCAGACGTTTTGGGATGTTCCCACAGCTGTTCCCACACTTTTCCCATCCCCACTCCATGTCCCTCCCCTCCGGGGCTCTCCCTGCGCTGAAGAATCCATAAGGATGTGACAAAGCCCTGTCCCCATGTCACCACGGGAAGCTGAAAGCCTCGTTAACTTGTGATGTCCCCAGATTTGATAAGGGAGGACACGAGCTGGCCAGGAAAAATGCTGGGATCAGCAGGGAAGAGGCGGCTGGTGCAGGAATGTGCAGGGACAAGGAGCTCCAGGGAGGATCCGGCTCTGGAACGTGGCCTCCCACACCCGGCGGCCCCGGAGCAGGGCAGGAGTTTTGTGGGGTTAAATTTTTCCTGGTGGGTCATTCCAGAGCTGGAAAACCCCTCCGTGCTGAAAATCCCATGGATAGAGGTCCTGGGGATAGACTGAGCCATCCTGTGGGACTGGGGGGGATGGAGGGTGGAGTGGGAGGGGACGGGGAGCAGGAACTGGGGGAGGATCAGAGGGGGAAAGGAGAGGGGGACAGACCCCAATGGGCTTACTGGGACCACACAACTGCCTTACTGGGAACACCATAATGGCCTTACTGGGAACCCCACAACAGCCTTACTGGGACCCCACAACAGCCTTACTGGTACAACAAAACTGCCTTGCTGGGACCCCCAAAACTGCCTTACTGGGAACCCCATAATGACCTTTCTGGAACCACAAAACTGCCTTGCTGGAACCCCAAAACTGCCTTACTGGGAAACCCACAACAGCCTTACTGGGAACCCTATAACGGTCTTACTGGGACCCCAAAATTGCCTTACTGGGAACACCATAATGGTTTTATTGGGGACTCCACTGTGACCTTACTGGGACCCCACAATGGCCTTACTGGGAACCCCATAATAACCATACTAGGACCCCAAAATTGCCCTACTGGGGACCCCACAATGGCCCTACTGGGGACCCAACTTTGGCCTTACTGGGACCCTACAATGACCTTACTGGGAACACCACAATGGCCATACTGGGATCTCAAATCTGCCTTACTGGGAACACCATAACGGCCATACTGGGACCCCAAAGCTGCCTTACTGGGAACCCCACAATGGTCTTACTGGGACCCCAAAGCTGCCTTACTGGGAACCCCACACTGTCCAAAATGGGAATCCCATAATGGCCATACTGGGACCCCAAATCTGCTTTACTGGGAACCCCAAAATGGTCTTACTGGGGATCCCACAATCGCCATACAGCAACTTCATAACGACCTTACTGGAACCCCAAAACTACCTTACTGGAACCCCACACTGGTCAAAATGGGAACCCCATAATGGCCATACTGGGACCCCAAAACTGCTTTACTGGGAACCCCACAATGGTCTTACTGGTCCCACAATGGCCATACTGGGACCCCACAACTGCCTTACTGGGAACCCCACGATGGCCATACTGGGACCCCAAATCTGCCTTACTGGGAAAGCCATAATGGCCTTATTGGTCCCACAATGGCCATACTGGGACCCCAAAGTTGCTTTACTGGGACCCCACCATGGCCATACTGGGACCCCAAAGTTGCCTTACTGGGACCCCACCGTGGCCATACTGGTGCCGCACTCACCGGTGACTGGGAGGGCGTCAGCGGGGCGATGCTGCAGCTGTCGTGGGGCGTCCCCGGGGAGCCGGGCGGGGACGGCGTCGGGCACCGCTCACCGTTGGCACCTGGGGACATGGAAGGGACAGTCTGGGGGACCCCAAAGTCCCTTCCCCAAGGGAGAGACCAGAGGGACATCCCAATGGAGATGGATCCAGGTGGGAAGGGATCCCGGCCCTCCCTAAGGAGAGACAACCTGGGACATCCTGATGGAGATGGATATGAGTGGGAAGGGATCCCAGCCCTTTCCAAAAACCCTTCCCTCAAGGAGAGACCACCTAGGACATCCCAATGGAGATGGATCCAGGTGGGAAGGGAACTCAGCCCTTCCCAAGGAGACACCACCCAGGACATCCCAATGGAGGCAGATCCATGTGGGAAGGGATCCCAGCCCTTCCCAAATCCTTCTCCAAGGAGAGACCACCTGGGACATCCCGATGGAGAAGGGATCCCAGCCCTTCCCAAAGACCCTTCCCTCAAGGAGAGACCACCTGGGACATCCCGATGGAGGCAGATCCAGGTGGGAAGGGATCCCAACCCTTCCCAAATCCTTCCCTCAAGGAGAGACCACCAGGACATCCTGATGGAGACGGATCTGGGGTGGATGTGGTGGTGGAGGGGACAGAGTCACTGTGGGGTCTCCAGATGTGGAGTTCATAAATTCATGGAATTGTGGGACGGTTGGAGTTGGGAAGGTTCCTAAATCCTATCCAGTGCCATCCATGGGCAGGGACACCTTCCATTATCCCAGGTGGATCCAACACAGCCTTGGACAATTCCAGGGATGTGTCCAAGGGGACATTTCCAGGGGAAGCTGCTCCAGGCCAGCAGCTGGAAGGTTTGGATTCAGGTGGAATGGGGGAAAATTTGGAAAGGAGGAAAGGAAATGTCTGTATTTCAAATCCATGGAGAACCAACGAGGGTGGGTGGATCCAGCTCAGACCCTCGGCCGTGCTCCAGAACATCCCGGTTTCCTGGACACCCTGGAAGCTCCATGAGCTCGTGCTAATCCCAAAATCTGGGGGTGGGGATCATGGGTAAAGCAGCTTTTCCCTCCTCCTCTTCTTCCTCCTGAAGCCACCACCCGTCCCTGTCCCCTCCAGCAGCAGAATTCCAGCCCCGATGATCCCAAAATCGGGATGGGGTGAGCCGCAGAGTCCCGGGGACACGGGGCTGTCCCGCCCGTGCTGCCCCGCGCACCTGGCTCCAATTAGCGGCCGGCATTAATTAATCACCGCCCACGACAGAGCCGCTGGAGCGGCCCCAGCTGGAAGGAGCTGACGGAGCGGCTTTTCCAAGGGATTGGGATGGGGGAAAGCGTTGGGAATGGGGTGTGGGGTGCGGGCGGTGACACCGGCGAGGTGAAGGGATTGCTGGCCCTAAAACCTGCGCTGTGGGATTGCCGATCCTGCCGGGATCCAGCCGGGATCGGGGCCCTGGGAGTGGGGATGAGCAGCGCCCACCCCCGGCCAGGCTCTGGAGAGATTTGGGAATAGAGGAGGCTCCATGGTTGGAGGGATTTGGGATCAGAGGAGGCTCCGTGGTTGGAGGGATTTGGGAACAGCAGAGGTTCCGTGGTTGGAGGGATTTGGGAACAGCAGAGGTTCCGTGGTTGGAGGGATCTGGGAACAGCAGAGGTTTCGTGATTGGAAGGATTTGGGATCAGAGGAGGTTCCGTTGTTTGAGGGATTTGGGAACAGAGGAGGCTCCATGGTTGGAGAGATCTGGGAGCAGACGAGGTTCCGTTGTTTGAGGGATTTGGGAACAGCAGAGGATCCTTCGGGAAGAACAAAACTCCATCTCCCCTTCGCTGGAGACTGGACAAACCCACCCCGGCTCCCAGTGCCACCAGTTTGTCCCCAAACTGGGACAGCCATTGGGACACCCTCGGGAAGCTCAGGGGCCCCAAGGAATGCTCTGGGATCCCCCAAGAGCAGCAGCTCTGGGATTGGGATTGGGGTTGGGATTGGGATTAGGACTGGTTTGATCCCGACTTAATGTCTGGGGAAGAGCCACATCCCAGAGCTGGTGACAGGATTGCCATGTCCCCACCCCGGAGCTGTGCTGGTGACACGTCTGGTGTCCCCTCCACCCGCTCCCTAAGTGCCTTTCCGTGTATCCGTGTCTGTCCCATAAATATTTGATCCCAGACAAATGGGAACGGTCCCTGCGCCGCCACCGCGCGTGACAGAGCCGGGGGGTGACAGTGACACCCGGGGGCCCCTGGAGAGCCTCGGACATGAAACCTCATTCCTGAGGAGAAGGATCGGGGTCGGGGGGGGGAGGAATTCCTGCTGTGGCTGTGGCATTTCTGGATTTGGGAAGGAGAGACCAGGTTTGGGATGGAGGGCTCAGATTTGAGATGGAAGGATGAGGTTTGGGATGGTGGGATGAGGTTTGGGATGGTGGAATTAGGTTTTGGATGGTAGGACCGGGTTTGGGATGGAGGGCTCAGATTTGAGACGGAAGGATGAGGTTTGGGATGGAGAGCTGAGGTTTGGGATGGCAGGATCGGGTTTGGGATAGCGGGACCAAGTTTGAGATGGAGGGATGAGGTTTGGGGTGATGGGATCGGGTTTGGGATGGTGGAATTAGGTTTTGGATGGTAGGACCGGGTTTGGGATGGAGGGCTCAGATTTGAGATGGAAGGATGAGGTTTGGGATGGAGAGCTGAGGTTTGGGATGGCAGGATCGGGTTTGGGATGGAGGGATGAAGTTTGGGATGGAGGGATGAAGTTTGGGATGGCGGGACCATGTTTGAGATGGAGGGATGAGGTTTGGGGTGACGGGATCAGATTTAGGATGGCAGCATCAGGTTTGGGGTGCCAGGATGAGGTTTGGAATGGCGGAATTGGGTTTGTGATAGCAGGATTGGGTTTGGGATGGTGGAATGAGGTTTGGGATGTCACGACTAGGTTTGGGACAGTGGAAGCAGGTTTGGGATGGAAGGAGCAGTTTTGGGATGTCAAGATGAGGTCTGGGATGGTGGGATGAGGTTAGGGATGGAGAGATCAGGTTTGGGATAGCAGGACTAGGTTTGGGATGGAGGGATCAAATTTGGGATGGCAGGATCGGGTTTGGGATGGTGGGATGAGGTTTGGGATGGCAGGATCAGGCTTGGGATGGAGGGATCGGGTTTGAGATGACAGGATCAGGTTTGGGATGGCAGGATCAGGTTTGGGATGGCGGGATCAGGTTTGGGATGGCAGGATCAGGTTTGGGATGGTGGGAGCACGTTTGGGATGGTAGAATTGGATTTGGGATGGTGGCATCAGATTTGGGATGGAAGGAGCAGGTTTGGGACAGCGGGATGAGGTTTGGGATGGTGGGACCGGGTTTGGGATGACAGGATCAGCTTTGGGGTGGCGGGATCAGGTTTGGGATGGTGGGATCAGGTTTGGGATGGCGGGATCAGGTTTGGGATAGCAGGATCAGGTTTGGGATGGTGGGATCAGGTTTGGGATGGCAGGATCAGATTTAGGATGGTGGGATGAGGTTTGGGATGGCAGGATCAGGTTTCCTCCCCCAGCTGGTTCTGGTTCCCCGGCACAGGAGCTGTGGAGGGGACACAGAGAGGGGACAACAAGGGACTCTGACACAGAGTGATCATCTGGTGGCATCAGGGGACATCTCAGCCAGTGCCACCCCCTGGGGACATCCTTACCCATCCGCAGGCTCTGCATCCCAGGCTCCAGGAGCATCGCCATGGCCTCACTGCCCGCCTGCAAAAGGAAGGGACAAATCCATCCCTGTGTCCCCTTGGTGGCGTGGGGTGGCCCCTCAATGTCCCCTCGGTGTCACCCCAGCCTTGGCCACCCCAAAAACCACACCAGGGACAAGGCTGGGATCTGTAGGGCTGGCAGGAGGGGACCCCAAACCCCAGCTCACAATGGGGTGTGGCTGTCCCACAATTGTCACCACCCAGGGTGTCCCTGGCTGTCACAGCCACTGTGGGGACAGGAACCTGAGTTCCTGTCACCGAGCAGGTCAGACAGATGTGCAGGATACAGATGTGCAGGGTGGAAATCGCTGTTCCTGCACATTTTTACTCTCAACCAAACCCATTTTTTTGTGGTGGGCTCATTTAGGAAAAATCCCAATTTATTTTCTGATGGAAACGCAGTGTCCAAAGGGATCCTGGCTCTTCCCAGGGATTATAACCCAGCCTGGACCAGCTCCAAATCCTCTTCCAGGGATAACACCCCAGCTCCTGGCTCCCTTCCCGAGGCCACGGCCTCCCACCACCCCCAGATCCCCCAGCCCGCGCCGGCCGCTCTCATCCCACAAATCCAGAGCTTCGGGATGGGGCTGAGCTCATCGGGAGAGGCCTCCCCGCCAGCCAAACCCACCCACGAGCTGCCGGCCCCACGGCCTGCCCTCTTCCCAAAAAATTCCCATGGCCTCCCCTCTTCCCAAAAATCCCCATGGCCCCACAGCCTCCCCTCTTCTCAAATAATCCCCACAGTCCCCCCTCTTCCCAAAAAATCCCCACGACCCCACAGAACTCCCCTCTTCCCAAAAACTTCCCATGGCCTCTCCTCTTCTCCAAAGAAATCCCCATGGCCCGAGAGCCTCCCCTCTTTCCAAAAATCACCAACTGCCCCACAGCCTCCCTAGTTCCCAAAAAATCCCCACGGTCCTCCCTCTTCCCAAAAAATTCCCATAGCCCCACAGCCCCCCCTCTTCCCAAATTTCCCCATGGCCCCACAGCCTCCCCTCTTCCCAAAAAATCGCAATGGCCCCATGGCCTCCCCTCTTCCCAAAAAATCCCCACAACTTCCCCTCTTCCCAAAAATCTCCACAGCCCCACAGCCTCCCTAGTTCCCAAAAAATCCCCACAGCCTCCCCTCTTCCCAAAAGATACCCACGGTCTCCCATCTTCCCGAAAAATCTCCACAGCCTCCCCTCTTCCCAAAAAATCCCCACGGCCCCACAGCCTCCCCTCTTCCCAAATAATCCCCACAACCTCCCCTCTTCCCAAAAATCCCCAACAGCCCCACAGCCTCCCCTCTTCCCAAATATCCCCATGGCCTCCCCTCTTCCCAAAAAATCCCCATGGCCTCCCCTCTTCCCAAAAAATCCCAGTGGTCCTACAGACTCCCCTCTTCCCAAAAAATCCTCATGGCCCCACAGCCTCCCCTCTTCCCAAAAATCCCCTCAGGTGGGGAGGTTTTCCCTGGAATGGGGTTTCAGCTCAGGCCACCCCGGAGCTGTGGGCAGGGAAGGCCGTGCTGGTGGCCCTGGGGTGTCACACGGGGGGTCCTGGGGGTGGTCCAGGGGGTTTTCCATCAAAATCCACCAAAATTGGGCTTTTCTGTCAAAATGGGGCTTTCCAGGAGGTTTTCCTGCAGGAAATCAGCTCCCATCTCTGGGATTTGTGTCCTGTTCCAGCAGGGATGTCCCCAGTGTCCCCAACCCCGCATTCTGAGAATCCCACAAGAGCCAGAGGGACACGCCAGCCCTTGGTGGCTCTGTGGCTTTGTCCCCTGTCCCTCCATGGCCATGGGGGGTCCAGGGGGTCACTGTGGGGTCTGTGCTGACCCTCAGGCTCTGGGTGGCCAAAATCCTCCTTGTCCGGGGTGGCAGGGGGTGACAACAGCCACCTTTGTCCCCAAGGTGCCATTCCCAAAATCCTCCTTGTCCAGGGTGACAGGAGGTGACAACAGCCCCCGAGGGTCCCCAAGGTGCCATTCCCAAAATCCTCCTTGTCCAGGGTGGCAAGGGGTGGCAGCAGCCACCTTTGTCCCCAAGGTGCCATTCCCAAAATCCTCCTTGTCCAGGGTGACAGGGGTGACAACAGCCACCTTTGTCCCCAAGGTGCCATTCCCAAAATCTTCCTTGTCTAGGGTGGCAGGGGGTGGCCACAGCCCCCGAGTGTCCCCAAGGTGCCATTCCCAAAATCCTCCTTGTCCAGGGTGACAAGGGGTGACAACAGCCACCTTTGTCCCCAAGGTGCCATTCCCCTCCCAGGCGAGGACAGTGGGTGCCCCCAAGCCCCCGAGTGTCCCCAGCGACCGCGCTGTTGTCACCCAGGGGACACGGGACGAAGCCCCCGACCCTGGGGGTCCCTCCCGGGGCAGGTCCCGGTGCCTCCCGGGCTCTTCTGAGGATTTTCCACCATTTCCGCCTCTGCGGGGGCTCACGGAAACGGGGAAAGGAAACCAAGTTTGGGACGGGATCAGGGTGGAGCAGCCGGCAGCGACACCGGGGCTGTGGCACGGCCGAGAGCGGCGTGGAGACACCGGCTTGGCCGGGCGTGGTGACCCCAAAAACTCGGGGTGACCCTAAAACTTGGTGTGTCCCACAAACTCGGGGTGTCCCCACAAACTCGGGGTGATCCCCACAACTCGGGATGATGCCGTAAACTCGGGGTGACACCAAAAACTCGGCGTGTCCCCATAACCGGGGTGTCCCCATTAACTCGGGGTGTCCCCACAGCTCGGGGTGTTCCCAAAACTCAGGATGACCCCACAACTGGGGTGACCCCACAAACTCGGGCTGACCCCAGAACTTGGTGTGACCCCACAAACTCGAGGTGACACCACAAACTCGGCGTGTCCCCAAAACTTGGGGTGGCGCCATAAACTCGAAGTGACCCCACAAACTCAGGGTGTCCCCACAGCTTGGAGTGTTCCCAAAACTCAGGATGACCCCACAACTGGGGTGACCCCAAAAACTCGGGCTGACCCCAAAACTCGGTGTGACCCAGCAAACTCTGGGTGTCCCCACAAACTCGGGATGTCCCCAAAACTTGGTGTGACCCAACAAACTCGAGGTGACACCACAAACTCGGGATGTCCCCAAAACTCGGTGTGACCCAACAAACTCTGGGTGTCCCACAAACTCTGGGTGTCCCACAAACTCGGGGTGTCCCCACAAACTCGGGGTGACACCAGGGAGGCTCAGGGCAGCTCTGAGGCTCCCCTCCAGATGTGCTGGGACACAAGGAGATGTTTGTCCCCACATCCCCGCTGTGAGCATGGCTGCGGGGTTGGGGACACCCCAAACCCTCCCGAGGAGCTCTTGGGGTTCCCTGGAGCCCTTCCCTGTCCCCTCGGCCATGGCTGGGACACAGGAGCCACCCGGGGGTGTCCCCTGGCACTGTGGCACTGTCCCTGTGGTGTCCCCGATGGTCCCAGCGGTGTCCCCAATGGTCCCAGAGGTGTCCCCGATGGTCCCAGCGGTGCCCCCAATGGTCCCAGCGGTGTCTCCCAGGACAGGACACACGGGGACAGTGTCCGAGCGTCCATCCCCGCTCCCCCCGTGCCCACACCCCCCCTATACCCACTGGGAAGAGGCCGCGGAGTCCTGGCCCCCCCCGGATGTCCCCAAACCGGGCAACGACCCCAGGGTGGTGCCACCCTCACCTCGGCCAGGGGACAGGGCTGTCCCCCATGTCCCCACGCCGGTTTCCGCCACCCCCGCTGGCCACTCACCGCTGTGGGGGGGACACAGGTTGGGGACCCCCCTCGTTTTGTCACCCGGGCCGTGTCCCCCGGGCTGGTGGCTCTGTCCCCGCGGCTCTGTCCCCGTCCTGCCCGCGGCTCTGTCCCCGCGGCTCTGTCCCCGCCGGGGCCCCGCGCAGCCCCCCGCGCTCCGGCTTCCTCCCACTCCCTGTCCCGGCCCAGGCAGCGCCTCAAATTGCAATTCCAGCTGCAGATGTGGGAGCGGGAGCGGCGGGAGGAGGAGGAGGAGGAGGAGGAGGAGGAGGAGGCAGGGCCAGTCCCAGTCCCGCCGGCAGCGGAACCTCCGCTCCCCGCCCGGCCGCGGCCACCGAGCGGGGGACAAGGGTCCCAAACAGGACACGCCACCCCCAGACTCCCCCAGTGTCCCCCTGAGTTTGTAAATCGCTCTGCCGGGTTTGTCACCGCGAGTGCGCCGGGTGACATCGGCTCTGTCCCCACATCCAGCCCCATGCCGGTTCCAGAGCTCGGGGTTATCCCGGGATTCTCCTCGTTCCCGTTCCCAAAGGGGGATCCTGGATCCGGGAAGCAGAGCCGGGGGGTGCCGGAGTGGGATCTGATCAGGGGATCCCAGATTTGGGATCAGAACTGGGAGATCCCGAGGGTGGGAGCAGAGTTGGGGGATCCCAGATTCAGGATCCAGATTTGGGATCAGAGCTGGGAGATCCCAAGGGTGGGACCAGACCCAGCGATCTCAGATTTGGGATCCAGATTTGGGATCAGAGACGGGAGATCCCGAGGGTGGGAGCAAAGCTGGGGGATTCCCAGATTTGGGATCCAGATTTGGGATCAGAACAGGGAGATCCCGAGAGTGGGAGCAGAGCCAGGGGATCCCAGATTCGGGATCCAGATTTGGGATCAAAGTTGGGAGATCCTGAGAGTGGGAGCAGAGCCAGGGGATCCCAGATTCGGGATCCAGATTTGGGATCAGAGCCAGGGGATCCCAGATTCGGGAGCAGACCCGGGGGATCCCAGATTCAGGATCCAGATTTGGGATCAGAGTTGGGAGATACCGAGGGTGAGAGCAGAGCTGGGGGATTCCAGATTTGGGATCCAGATTTGGGATCAGAGCCAGGGTATCCCAGATTCAGGATCCCAGATTTGGGATCAGAACAGGGAGATCCCGAGAGTGGGAGCAGAGCCAGGGGATCCCAGATTTGGGATCCACATTTGGGATCAGAGTTGGGAGATCCCGAGGGCGGGAGCAAAGCCGGGGGATTCCCAGATTTGGGATTCAGATTTGGGAGCAGAGCTGGGGGATCCCAGATTCAGGATCCCAGATTTGGGATCAGAGTTGGGAGATCCCGGGGGTGGGAGCAGAGCCGGGGGATCCCAGATTTGGGATCCCAGATTTGGGATCAGAACAGGGAGATCCCAAGGGTGGGAGCAGAGCCGGGGGATCCCAGATTTGGGATCAGAGCAGGAAGATCCCGAGGGTGGGAGCAGAGCCGGGGGATCCCAGATTTGGGATCCAGATTTGGGATCAGAGCAGGGAGACCCCAAGGGAAGGAGTCTGGGGTCTGTCCTGTCATTCCCAAAAATCTCCACAATGGGAAGAATCCACCCGTGGGAGCCTCAGAAGCACGGGCAGGACATTGGGATTGTTCTCATAACTGAGATATTTGGGATCACCGAGTTGAGGTAGTCGGGAGCGCTGGGATAATTGGGATGGTTGAGATAATTGGGATCATTTGGATCACTGGGGTCACTGGGATTGTTGGGATCGCTGAGATAATTCGGACTGTTTAAATTATTAGGATTGCTGAGATAATTGGGGTCGTTGGGATCACTGACAGCATTGGGATCAGTGAGACCATTTGGGAATAGTGGAAAAATTGGGATAATTTGGATCGCTGAGATTGTTGGGATCATTTGGGGTCGCTGAGATCATTGGGGGTTTGGGATCATTGAGGGCTGGGAACATTTTGTTTGTTGGGATCACCAAGATCATTGGGATCATTGGGGGTTTGGAATCATTGACAGCTGGGATCATTTTGTTGGGATCACCGGGATCATTGGGGATTTGGGATCATTGAGAGCTGGGATCAGTGTTTGTTGGGATCATTGGGATCAAACCCTTGGGATCATTGGGATCAAACCCTTGGGATCATTGGGATCATTGGGGGTTTGGGATCATTGAGAGCTGGGATCATTTTGTTTGTTGGGATCACTGGGATCATTTGGATCATTGGAGATTTGGGATCATTGAGGGCTGGGAGCATTTTGTTTGTTGAGATCACTGGGATTATTTGGATCACTGGAGATTTGGGATCATTGAGAGCTGGAATCATTTTGTTTGTTGATATAATTGGGATCACCTTGATCACTGGGATCATTGGGGGTTTGGGATCATTGAGGGTCAGAATCATTTTGTTTGTTGAGATAATGGGGATCACCGGGCTCATTGGGGGCTTGGGATCATTGAGGGCTGGGAACATTTTGTTTGTTGATATCATTGGGATTATTGGGATCAAGCCCCTGGGATCACTGGGATCAAGGTGAGGACAGCCCTGGCCGGGAATGTGGTGGCTTGGAGCGGGACATGCCAGGGGTGACAACGGTGGGGGACACTGTGGAGGGGACAAAATGTCACCTCTGAGCCAGGGGACCTCCAAACCCTTAAAAGGGACCGGCAGGGGATGCCGGAGCAGCATTTGGGATTATCCCGGAGCTGTACTGGGATTTTTGGGGGTCCAGCCCCCCCAGCCCTGCCTGGCACCGCTGCCCCGGAGCCGGGGAAGGTTCTGGAGGGGGGGACAGGGACAAGGGCGGGGACTCCGCCCGTGTTTGCGTCCCTGGCGCCCCGACAGGGATGAGGTAGCGCTTTCCGGGAATTGAGGCCCGGCCCATGGAAATGCCGCGGGGACAGGAAACCCGGGATGGGGACGGAGAACCGCGGCTGGAGGCGAGGCCGGAGCCCAGCCCGGACCCACAGCAGTGGGGACAGCGGTGTCCCCGACCACGACATGGGGGTGGTATCACGTCCCCAACCGGGGAGCTGGGGACAGGATGCGGGCAGCCCCTCCCCTGCTGCCCAGTTTGTTCCCAGTTTGCTCCTTCCCAGCTTTTCTGGGGACAAACTGGGCATTCCTGGGGCGGGACCTGCAGCGGGTTGAGGGGAATCTTCATCATCATCATCATCATCATCATCATCATCATCATCATCACCAGCAGCAGCAGCAGCCCCATCCCGGGTGTCCCGCACGGAGCTGGCGGATCGGGACGGATAAACCGGGATGAGGAACATTGTCCCCACCGCACCGAGGTGACCCCAAGGCCGAGGGGACCCCGTGGGGAGGGGGTGCAGCCCCCCACCCCCTATCCCGGAGCTACGGGAGCTGGGCTGGATCCCTGCGAGGGGAAGGGCTGGATCCCTGCGAGGGGAAGGGCTGGATCGCTTCCTTCCCCCGCCCCGCCAAGGGCACCGCGCCCGCGGGGACGCGGTGCCAGCGCGGGGAGGGGGGGACGCGGTGCCACCCGAATTCCCAAATTCCCGAATTCCCTAATTCCCAAATTCCCGGCGACCATCCCGTCCCAAAGCTGGCACTGCCACACGGCCACGGTCCCTACACGGTGCCACCCGAATTCCCGAATTCCCAAATTCCCGGCGGCCATCCCATCCCAAAGCTGGCACTGCCACACTCCCGGGGTCCCTACACGGTGCCACCCGAATTCCCAAATTCCCAAATTCCCGGCGGTCATCCCGTCCCAAAGCTGGCACTGCCACACGCCCGGGGTCCCTACACGGTGCCACCCGAATTCCCAAATTCTCGGCGGCCATCCCGTCCCAAAGCTGGCACTGCCACACGCCCGGGGTCCCTCCGCTGTCCCCTCCCCATCCCGGCGCTGTCCCCCCGGGGGGATTTTGGGGATTTTGGGGCTGGAAAGCCCCGGGAGCCCCCGGAAAGCCCCGACCGAGCTCGGGGCACCCGCGGGCACCGCGCCAGCCTCAGTTTCCCCTCCGAGTGCAGGAGCCCTGGCACACGCGTGTTCTTGCACACGCGTGAGGGTCTGCGGGCTCAGAACAGCCCCTTGCACACACAGGTGAACACGCGGGTGTTCTTGCACACACACGCGGAGTCGGCTCCCCACGCCTCTGCACACACACACACAGACACACACACACACGCAGACACACACACACACGCAGACACACACAGACACAAGCACACACACACAAACACACACAAACACACACAAACACACACACACAGACACACATGCACACAGACACAAACAAACACACACACAAACACACACACACACAAACACGCACACACACAAACACACATACACACAAACACGCACACACACAAACACGCATACACACACGTGCGCACACACACACACATACACGCACACACACAGACACACACAGACACACACGCACACAGACACAAACACACGCACGCACACACACACGCACACAGACACAGACATACACAAACACACACACACAGACACAAACACACACAAACACATACAAACACAGACACAGACACACACATAGACACAGACATGCACAAACACACACACAGACACAAACACACACAAACACACACAAACACAGACACACAGACACAGACACACACGCACACACACGCAAATACACACAAACACACACAGACACAAACACACGCACACGCACATACTTGCTGTTCACAGCCTTGCACACGCACGTACGGGTTCTTGCACACACACATGGTCTTGCACAAACAGGCAGTGACCTTGCACACACATACATGTGCACACACCCCATGTGCACACACACACCTGTTCACACACACAAACACACACACATGTGCGCGCACACACAGACACATGTGCACACAACCCATGGGCACACACACGTGCACACACCTGTTCACACACATGTGCACACACCCCATGTGCACACACACAGACATGTGCACACACAGACATATGTGCACACACCCCATGTGTGCACACACACACATGCACACACACCCATTCACACACTCCATGCACACACCCCCCTCATTTGTGCGCACACACACTGTGGACACATACGTGTTCACATGAACACCATGAGCACGCACAATATGCACAGACACTCACGCACACGGACACCACAGCAGTGTGCACATGCACACGCACACACACACGTGTGTACACCTAATGTGCACACAAGCTCGCACGTGTGGGCACCACAGCCATGTGCACACACACACATGCACCCATGTGTACCTACACCCCGTGTGCACACACAATGTGCGCCCACACACACACGCCTGCCATGTGCACACACACACACATGATGTGCATACACCCGTGTGCCCTCACCCATGTGCACACACATGTGGACTCACCTATGTGTGTACACGTGCACACACACACGTACAGCCACATGTGCACACACACATGCACACATGTTCACACACACAGCCCCCACTTGCACATCCACACACGAGCACACCCATGTGCGCACACACCCCGTGTGCACACCCACACAAGCACACCACACACACGTTAACACATTCGTGCACACACAATGTTCACACGCACCCCGTGTGCACACCCAGGTGCACACCCACACCCACAGACACGCATTGCACACTCACACATGTGCACACCCAAACACACCCACGTGCACACACACCCACACCCGTGTGCACAGTCACCATCACACACACCCACACCCGTGTGCACAGTCACCATCACACACACATGTGCACAGTCACCATCACACACACACCCACACCCGTGTGCACAGTCACCATCACACACACACACACACGTGTGCACAGTCACCATCACACACACACACGTGTGCACACCCGAACACACCCACGCGCACACACGCCCACACCCGTGTGCACAGTCACCATCACACACACAGACATGTGCACAGTCACCATCACACACACACACATGTGCACAGTCACCATCATACACACCCACACCCGTGTGCACAGTCACCATCACACACACAGACGTGTGCACAGTCACCATCACACACACACACACGTGTGCACACCCGAACACACCCACGCGCACACACACCTCCACCCTTCCCCTCATGGTCCCCTCCCGAGTGTCCCTGGACATGGCATGGTGTCCCTCTGTCCCCCTGTCCCCTCTGTGGTTGTCCCTGGCCATGGCACGGTGTCCCCCAGCCCTTCCTGTCCCTGTGTCCCCTCCCTGGGTGTCCCTGTCCTTGCCATGGTGTCCCCCAGCACCCCCTGTCCCTGTGTCCCCTCCCTGGGTGTCCCTGGCCGTGCCTTGGTGCCACCCTGTCCTCATGTCCCTTCTCCAGGTGCCCCTGTCCCTTCCATGGTGTCCCCCAGCCCTCCTGTCCCCGTCTCCCCTCCCGGATGTCCCTGGCCATGCCATGGTGTCCCCCAGCCCTGTGTCCCCTCTCTGGGTGTCCCTGGCCATCCCTTGGTGCCACCCTGTCCTCATGTCCCCTTTCCAGGTGTCCCCGGCCATGCCATGGTGCCCTCCAGCCCCTCTTGTTCCTGTGTCCCCTCTCGGGTGTCCCTGGTTGTGCCATGGTGTCCCTTTGTCCCCCACGTCCGGTCCCTGGATGCCCCTGGCCATGGTGTCCCCCAGCCCTTCCTGTCCCTGTGTCCCCTCCCTGGGTGTCCCTGGCCATGCCATGGTGTCCCCCAGCCCCTCTGCCCCCATGTCCCCTCTCAGGGTGCCCCTGTCCCTGCCATGGTGTCCCCCAGCCCCCTGTCCCTGTGTCGCCTCTCGGCTGTCCCTGTCCCTGCCACGGTGTCCCTCAGCCCTTCCTGTCCCCGTGTCCCCTCCCTGGGTGTCCCCAAGCCCCTCCTGAGGAAGAGGAGGGTGAGGAGGAGGAGGAGGCAGCTGCAAACCATGACCGAGGGGCGGGGGCTGCTCCGGGGGTCCCTCAAATCCCTCTGGCCTCACCCAGCCGGGAGGGATCCCCGAGTTTGGGGTGCTCCAGAGGCTGGGAGAAGCAGGGGGACAGGGAATGTTTGGGATCGTGGGATATGTGGGACAATGGGAATGCTGCCGTGGGGTGGCAGTGCCACAGTGGGACAGTGGGGACAGATCCCAGACAGGACGGGATCTGTCACTTTCCCTCCCTCATCTCCAGGACGGAAATTTCTGGATTGAACCCCTCACAAGAGGTGGCAAAGATCCCTGTGGAAAATCCAAATCCAGGCTGCAGCCCCCATTCCGAGCCGTCCCGGCTCCTCCATTCCCAAATCCCGGCTCCTGCTGCAGGGAAGGGTCCCAGGGGTGTCCGTGGTTGTGCCATGGTGTCCCCCAGCCCCTCCTGTCCCTGTGTGCCCTCTCGGGGTGTCCCTGGCTGTGCCATGGTGTCCCCCAGCCCCTCCTGTCCCTGTGTCCCCTCCCTAGGTGTCCCTGGCCATGCCACGGTGTCCCCCGTCCCTGTGTCCCCTCTCGGGATGTCCCTGTCCCTGCCACGGTGTCCCCCAGCCCCTCCTGTCCCTGTGTCCCCTCTCGGGATGTCCCTGTCCCTGCCAGGTTGTCCCCCAGCCCCTCCTGTCCCCGTGCCCGCTCTCGGGGTGTCCCCCAGCCCCTCCTGAGGAAGAGGAGGGTGAGGAGGAGGAGGAGGCAGCTGCAAACCATTACCGAGGGGCGGGGGCTGCTCCGGGAGTCCCGCCGGGCTCGCCCCGCTCCGGAGGCTCCGGGTCAGGCGGAGTTCTCCGGGAAAGGAAAACAAACGTGAGGGGCGCGGCACGGGGGGGCTGCGGCAACGCTGCCTCGCTGGGGTCCCCAAAGGGAAAATTGGAGTCCCAAAAGGGGGAATTGGGGTCCCCAGGCCCCCTCCCCGTGCCCAGCTGTGTCTCTGCAGTGACAGTCGCCACGCTGAATCACCAAAGCCACCCCTGGGACCCTTCCCTGCAGCAGGAGCCGGGATTTGGGAATGGAGGAGCCGGGACGGCTCGGAATGGGGGCTGCAGCCTGGATTTGGATTTTCCACAGGGATCTTTGTCACCTCTTGTGAGGGGTTCAATCCAGAAATTTCCGTCCTGGAGATGAGGGAGGGAAAAGTGTCAGATCCCGCCCTGTCTGGGATCTGTCCCCAGTGTCCCACTGTGGCACTGCCACCCCACGGCAGCATTCCCATTGTCCCACATATCCCACGATCCCAAGCATTCCCTGTCCCCCTGCTTCTCCCAGCCTCTGGAGCACCCCAAACTCGGGGATCCCTCCAGGCTGGATGAGGCCAGAGGGATTTGAGGGACCCCCGGAGCAGCCCCCGCCCCTCGGTCATGGTTTGCAGCTGCCTCCTTCTCCTCACCCTCCTCTTCCTCAGGAGGGGCTCGGGGACACCCCGAGAGGGGGCACGGGGACAGGAGGGGCTGGGGGACACCATGGCACAGCCAGGGACACCCCGAGAGGGGACACAGGGACAGGAGGGGCTGGGGGACACCCCGAGAGAGGACACAGGGACAGGAGGGGCTGGGGGACACCATGGCAGGGTCAGGGACATCCCGAGAGGGGACACAGGGACAGGAGGGTCTGGGGGACACCATGGCACAGCCAGGGACACCCCGAGAGGAGACACGGGGGCAGGAGGGGCTAGGGGACACCCCGAGAGGTGACACAGGGACAGGAGGGGCTGGGGGACACCATGGCACAACCAGGGACACCCCTGGGACCCTTCCCTGCAGCAGGAGCCGGGATTTGGGAATGGAGGAGCCGGGACGGCTCGGAATGGGGGCTGCAGCCTGGATTTGGATTTTCCACAGGGATCTTTGTCACCTCTTGTGAGGGGTTCAATCCAGAAATTCCCGTCCTGGAGATGAGGGAGGGAAAAGTGACAGATCCCGCCCTGTCTGGGATCTGTCCCCACTGTCCCACTGTGGCACTGCCACCCCACGGCAGCATTCCCATTGTCCCACATATTCCACGATCCCAAGCATTTCCTGTTGCCCTGCTTCTCCCACCCTCTGGAGCTCCCCAAACTCGGGGACCCCTCCCGGCTGGGTGAGGCCAGAGGGATTTGGGAAACCAGGAATTCCCCAGGATCTCTCAACCCCCCTGCAGCTCCAGCCACTCCTTGGGGTGTAAAATTGAGGATTTGGGATGAAAAGAGCTCTTCCCATTCTCTCGCATCCCTGAGGAAGGAAAAGGGGGGGCTCCCACCCCCTCCAGCTGCCAGGACTGATGGTTCAGGTCCTGAAAAGCGTGAAAAGTGCAAAAACGAGGAGCAAAATGCAAAACGATGTCGCAAAGCGGGAACACGGATTGGGAACACGGATCAGCCGCCGCAATTCCCGAGTTCCCGGCAGTGCTGGAAGTGAGAGCGGTGCTGGGGACATCGATGTGACAGCGGCCATCCCTGAGTGATGTTAAACACGTCCTGCACTTTGGGATCCTCATCCCTATCCCAGGAATGTTCAGGAGGGGGTGGAGCATCCTGGACTCCCCTCAGCAGCCAAAGATTCCCGAAGTTTTATATCCGAGCGCTGGAGAGGGGTTTGGGAGGGAAAAATGTCCCCGTGTCCCACTCGGTGACAGCCCTGGGGTGTCCCCCTGGATCTGGGAACCCCTCAGGAACCCCGGGATGGGGGAGGATGCCTCAAACATTCCCAGCCGAGCTTTCCCTGAATTCCCCCGCGAGCGCAGGGAGCTCCGAGCCGCGGTTTTCCTGCCAGGAGTTCTGGCAGGAATGGCCTTTTCCTGCCAAACTGGGACGTTTCCAACCCCAAGCTGCTGTTGTTGTTCCTCTCCAAACCTCCCACGGGTGGGAAAAGCCGTTTCTCATCCCACACTCCATCCCTCGGCCTCTGGAATTGCTGCGCTGGGATCTGCTGGCACCGAGGGGCTCATCCCAAAAATCCCGAGCAGCTCCTGGGGATCCAGGGGGTGGGGAAAAGGGGCACAACCACAAATTTGGGGGGGGATGAGTCCTTGGGTCTGTGGGATGATTTTCCACAGGGAAAATCCCATCCCAGCAGTACCACAGGTGGGGATTTTGGCAGCTCCAGAGGCTGGGAATGGCCCCTTGGAGCTGAGTTGGGAGTGGAGAGTTTGATCCCTCATTTGATCCCTCAGGATTGGGGCTGGGATGGAACCAGGGCAGCTCTGCATCCCTGTGCTCCAGCATTCCATGGGCTGAGGTGTTGGAACCCTGGATCCTGAGAATTCCAGACTTTCTGTGCTGTCAGGCTCTGATGATTTTCCACAGGGAAAATCCCATCCCAGCAGCCCCTCAGGTCGGGATTTTGGTGGTGCCAGGCAGCTCCAGAGGCTGGGAATGGCTCCCTGGAGCTGAGTTGGGACGGAGGGTTTGATCCCTCATTTGATCCCTCAGGATTGGGGCTGGGATGGAACCAGGGCTGCTCTGCATCCCTGTGCTCCAGCATTCCATGGGCTGAGGTGGTGGAACCCTGGGTGCTGAGAATTCCAGACTTTCTGTGCTGCCAGGCTCTGATGATTTTCCACAGGGAAAATCCCATCCCAGCAGCCCCTCAGGTGGGAATGAGGGGGGATTTTGGTGGTGCCAGGTGCAGCTCCAGAGGCTGGGAATGGGCCCCTGGAGCTGAGTTGGGAGTGGAGGGTTTGATCCCTCATTTGATCCCTCAGGATTAGGGTGGGATGGAACCAGGGCAGCTCTGCATCCCTGTGCTCCAGCATTCCATGGGCTGCGGTGTTGGAGTTCTGGATGCTGAGAATTCCACACTTTCTGTGCTGCCAGGCTCTGACCCCCCAGGAGAACACTGCATTGACCTGAGGCCGTGGAGAAGGATTCCAAAATGGAATGACAGAATTCGGATTGTGGGTGTGGAGTTTGAACAGAAGTGTGTGATATCACTGGGTGCAAAACTTAGAGTTTAAGGGTTTAGAATATAGAGATATGTGTGGAGCAAGATGGAGGTTTTGGGGTGGAGGCTTCTCCTCCTCCTTCTCCTTCTCCTCCTTCTCCTTCTCCTCCTTCTCCTCCTTCTCCTCCTTCTCCTTCTCCTTCTCCTTCTCCTTCTCCTTCTCCTTCTCCTTCTCCTTCTCCTTCTCCTTCTCCTCCTCCTTCTCCTCCTTCTTCTCCCTGGGTTTGGCTGGTATTTTGTAATTGGATAAAAAAGTTCACACTGAGGACTTCAAGTGATCAGTTATTGGGTTAAAAGTGAAAATAATTTAGGTGTCACTTCTTAATGAGATAGTTTAGCCTCAAAAACCTTGTAACAAGAGATAATCGGCCGTTTTTGCCTGGATAGTGAAATGCTGCAGAACTCACTGCTGTGAGATTTTGTAAGATTGATAAAAAATAATAAAAAACATCTGAGCCTGGACATGAACGATTGTTTTGAGAGCCTCCAATCCCAGCCTCAAGAGAGGTAGAAAAAAGAAGCCAAAAACCAACACTGGGGGATGCTGGAGAGGTTGGGATCCCCCCATTCCAGATCCAGGTCCCATCCCAGAGCTGGGAAAAGCGGGATCCTGCCTGTGAGGGTGGAGTGAGGCCATATCCGACTTCAGCTCTTGGAGCAAAACATTCCCAAGTGCCTTTGTCACCCCACAGGGAACCTGGAGGGTGTTGGGAGCTCCTGGAATGCTCCTCAGGATGCCCTTGGAGCGTCCTCACTGCTGTGGGGTGGTCCCTGATGGAGCCACACCAGGAAGGATTATCCCAAGGGAATGTCGTGGTTCCAGAGGTGGGAGGATGAAGCATCCAAACCGGGATGGGAATGTCGTGGTTCCAAGGCTGGAATGATGGATCATCATTCCAAACCAGGATGGGAATGTCGTGGTTCCAGAGCTGGGATGATGGAGCATCATTCTCAACCAGGATGGGAATGTTGTGGTTCCAGGGCTGGAATGATGGGACATCATTCCAAACCAGGATGGGAATGTCGTGGTTCCAGAGATGGGATGATGGGGCATCATTCCAAACCAGGATGGGAATGTCGTGGTTCCAGAGCTGGGATGATGGAGCATCATTCCAAACCAGGATGGGAATGTTGTGGTTCCAAGGCTGGGAGGATGGAGCATCATTCCAAACCAGGATGGGAATGTCGTGGTTCCAGAGATGGGATGATGGGGCATCATTCCAAACCAGGATGGGAATGTCGTGGTTCCAGAGCTGGGATGATGGAGCATCATTCCAAACCAGGATGGGAATGTCGTGGTTCCAGGGCTGGGAGGATGGAGCATCATCCCAAGGGAGGTTGGGAATGTCGTGGCTCTGGATCTAGGAAGTTGGAACATCATCCCAAGGTGGGAGTCCCTCATCATTTCCCTCCCTTATCTCCAGGACGGGAATTTCTGGATTTAACCCCTCACAGGGACATCCTGGCTCCAGGTTTGGGAGATTGGAGCAGCATCTCGAAGGAGGTGGGAATTTTGTGGCTCCAGGGACAGGAAGATGGAACATCATCCTGAGGAATGATGGAACTTTCCTGGATCTAGATCTGGGATGATGGAACATCATCCTAATCAAGGACGGAGCTGTGATGGTTCTGAGTCTGGGATAATGGAACATCATGCCAAGGAAGTACAGGAACATCCTGGCTCCAGGTTTGGGAGGCTGGAGCATCATTCCAAGGGAGATGAGAATGTCATAACTCCAGGGGTGGGAGGATGGATCATCATCCCAAGCGAGGTTGGGAATGTCGTGGCTCTGGGTGTGGGAAGTTGGAACATCATCCCAAGGAAGTACAGGAATATCCTGGATCCAGGTTTGGAGCATCATCCTGAGAGAGGTGGGAATGTTGTGGCTCCAAAGGTGGGAGGATGGAGCATCGCCCTGAGGAAGGATGGAGTTGTCCTGGATCCAGGTCTGGGATGATGGAACACCATCCCAATCAAGGATGGAGCTGTCACGGTTCTGGGTCTGGGATAATGGAACATCAGTCCAAGTCAGGATGGGGACATTGTGGCTCTGGGTATGGGAAGAGGGAGAATCATCCCAAGGAAGTACAGGGACATCCTGGCTCCAGGTTTGGGAGGCTGGAACATCATCCCAAGGAGGTTGGGAATGTCTGGATCTGAGAAGTTGGAACATCATCCCAAGGAAGTAAAAGGACATCCAGGATCCAGGTTTGGAGCATTATCCTGAGAGAGGTGGGAATTTTGTGGCTCCAGGGACAGGAAGATGGAACATCACCCTGAGGAAGGATGGAGTTGTCCTGGATCCAGGTCTGGGATGATGGAACATGATCTCAATGCAGGATGGATCTGTCATGGACAATGGAACATCATCCCAAGCCAGGATGGGGACATTGTGTTTCTGGGTGTGGGGGGATGGGAATGTCATGGCTCCAGGAGGACGGAACATCATTCCAAACCAGGACAGGGCTGCCATAATTCCAGTTCTGGGGGGATGGAGCATCACCCTGAGGGAGAATGGGGCTGTCCTGGATCCAGGTCTGGGAAGTTGGAACATCATCCCAAACCAGGATGGGACTGTCATGGTTCTGGGTCTGGGAAATTGGAACATCATCCCAAGCCAGGATGGAGCTGTCCTGAATCCAGGCCTGGGAAGTTGGAACATCATCCCAAGCCAGGATGGGGCTGCCATGGTTTGGGAAGGTGGAATATCATCCCAAACTAGGAAGGGGTTGTCAAGGTTCTGGGTCTGGGAAATTGGAACAGCATCCCAAGCCAGGATGGAGCTGTCCTGAATCCAGGTCTGGGAAGTTGGAGCACCATCCCAAGCCAGGATGGGGCTGCCATGGTTCTGGGAACTTGGAATGTTATCCCAAGCCAGGATGGGGCTGTCCTGAATCCAGGTCTGGGAAGTTGGAGCACCATCCCAAGCCAGGATGGAGCTGCCATGGTTCTGGGAAGATGGAACATCACTCCAAACCAGGAAGGGACTGTCATGGTTCTGGATCTGGGAAATTGGAACATCATCCCAAGCCAGGATGGGGCTGTCCTGGATCCAGGCCTGGGAGGTTGGAACATCATCCCAAGCCAGGATGGGGTTGTCATGATTCTGGGAAGTTGGAATGCCATCCCAAGCCAGGATGGAGCTGTCATGGTTCTGGTTCTGGGAAGATGGAACGTCATCCCAAACCAGGATGGGGCTATCATGGTTCTGGGTTTGGTAAATTGGAACATCATCCCAGGCCAGGATGGAGCTGCCATGGTTCTGGGAAGGTGGAATGTCATCCCAAACCAGGATGGGGTTGTCGTGGTTCCAGATCTGGGAAACTGGAACATCATCCCAAGCCAGGATGGGGTTGTCAGGATTCTGGGAAGTTGGAATGCCATCCCAAGCCAGGATGGAGCTGTCATGGTTCTGGTTCTGGGAAGATGGAATGTCATCCCAAACCAGGATGGAGCTGTCATGGGAAGTTGGAATGTCATCCCAAGCCAGGATGGGGCTGTCCTGAATCCAGGTCTGGGAAGTTGGAGCACCGTCCCAAGCCAGGATGGAGCTGTCATGGTTCTGGGAAGGTGGAATATCATCTCAAACTAGGATGGGGCCATCATGGTTCAGGGAAGGTGGAATATCATCCCAAACTAGGATGGGGCTGTGACAGCTGGATTTGGGATCCCCTCACGGACAGGGACATCTGTCCAGGCAGACACTGGCCAGGAAAAGCAAACCCTGGGATTTTAGATTTGGAACGATGCCACCAATCCCCTGCAGTGCCCGGAGCGTCCCTGCCTGGCCTGGGCACTGCGGCAGATTTCGGGAGCGGGGAATTAGCGCGGCAGGAGCGGGGCCGTGTCAGATCCCATTACCTCGGACCGCCATCGCCCCCGGAGCCGCAGGAATAATTCACATCCCGCTCCTCCTCGGGGAGCCCGGCTCGCTCCGCAGCTAATGAGGCGTTTGGGATCAGTGCCTCGAGACAGCTCCGTCCCGCCGCTCCCGAAATGTAAAAGTCGGGTTTGTGCATTAGGAATTGATTTTCCACTTGGAAGCTCGCACACGTGGGAATGGACGAGGCTCCGGGATGAGAGGAATCCGAGCCAAAATGTTTCCTTGGAGCCGGGCACCAGCTCAGCCTGAAATTCCTGATGGAATAAAGCTGGGAATTGGGATGGAAATTGGGGCGGGGGGGTTGTGAATGCCTGGATTTGGAGGGTCCCAAACATCCCCCGGGTGAAATAGGGAGCTGGCGGTTGTCAAACCCAAATTTTGGGATTTCCAAACACCCCCAGGGTGGAAACTGGAGCTGGAGGTTGTGAACCCCCAAATTTTGGGGGTCCCAAACGTCCCCAGAGTGGAAATTGGGGCTGGGGCATTGTGAACCCCTGGACTTGAACGATCCTAAACACTCCAAGGGTGGAATAGGGAACTGGAGGTTGTGAACACCCAAATTTGAAAGATTCCAAACACTTCCATTGTGAATCCCTGGATTTGAAAGACCCCAAACACTCCCAGGGTGAAATAGGGAGCTGGGGGTTGTGAATCCCTGGACTTGAAAGATCCCAAACATCCCCAGAGTGGAAAGTAGAGATGGAGTTTGTGAACCCCCAGATTTTGGGAGTCCCAAACACCCCTAGAGTGGAAATTGGAGCTGGGACATTGGGAAGCCCTGGATTTGAAAGATCCCAAACACTCCCAGGGTTGCAATTGGAGCTGGACGTTGTGAACCCCAAGATTTTGGGGGTCCCAAATATCTTCAGGGTGGAAATTGGAGCTGGGACATTGTGAATCCCTGGACCTGAAAGATTCCAAACACTCCCAGGGTGGAAATATGAGCTGGAGGTTGTGAACGCCAAAATTGTGGATGTCCCAAATATCTTCAGGGTGGAATATGGAGCTGGGGGTTGTGAACCCCCACATTGAAAAATTCCAAACATCCCCAAGGAGGAAATTAGAGTTGGAGGTTGTGAACTCCCAGATTTTGGGGCTCCCAAACATCCCCAGGGCGGAAATTGGAGCTGGGACATTGTGAATCCCTGGACTTGAAAGATCCCAAACATCCCCGGGGTGGAAACTGGAGCTGGAGGTTGTGAACACCCAAATTTAAAAGATTCCAAGCACTTCTATTGTGAAGCCCTGGATTTGAAAGATCCCAAACACTCCCAGGGCAGAAATTGGAGCTGGGGGTTTTGAACCCCCAAATTTTGGGGGTCCCAAACACCCCCAGGGCAGAAATTGGAGCTGGGACATTGTGAATCCCTGGATTTGAAGGATCCTAAACATCCCCGGGGTGAAATATGGAGCTGGGCGTTGTGAATCCCCAAATTTGAAAGATCCCAAACACTCCAAGGGTGGAAATATGAGCTGGAGGTTGTGAACCCCCAAATTTAAAAGATCCCAAACACTCCTAGGGTGGAAATTGGAGCTGGAGATTGTGAAACCCCAGACTCTGGGAGTCCCAAACACTCCCAGGGAGGAAATATGAGTTGGAGTTTGTGAACCCCCAGATTTTGGGAGTCCCAAACACCCCTAAAGTGGAAATTTGGGCTGGGGCATTGTGAACCCCTGGATTGAAGGATCCTAAACACTCCCAGGGTGGAATATGGAGCTGGGGGTTTTGAACACCCAAGTTTGAAAGATCCCAAACATCCCCAGGGTGGAAATATGAGCTGTGGGTTGTGACCCCCAAATTTGAAAGATTCCAAACACTTCCATTGTGAATCCCTGGATTTGAAAGATCCCAAACACTCCCAGGGTGGAAATATGAGCTGGAGGTTGTCAAACCCAAATTTTGGGATTTCCAAACACCCCCAGGGTGGAAATTGGAGCTGGGACATTGTGAATCCCTGGACTTGAAGGATCCTAAACATCCCCGGGGTGAAATGTGGAGCTGGGGGTTGTGAATCCCCAAATTTGAAAGATCCCAAACATTCCCAGGATGGAAATATGAGTTGGAGGTTGTGAACTCCCAAATTTTGGGGTTCCCAAACACCCCCAGGACACTGGCTTGGACTTGTGGTCCCCCAGATTTTTGGGAGCTCCTTCCCTCATCCCATTCCATGGATCCCATCCCTTCCCATCCCATCCCAGGGATCCCAAACCCCCTGCCTGGGGCTCTCCCCTCCACGTTCCCTCCTCTCTTCCCACACTGTGGGGCTGAGAGTCACCCTCAGGGCAGATTTGGGGACACGAGGTGACACTGGGGGGGCTGGGACAGCCCTGGGATGGGGAGCGGTCACACCACGGGCTCCCACCCCATTCCACGGGATCCCACTCTGGATCTGCTGAGCCCAAACTGGGGGGAACTGGGAGGGACTGGGGGGAGCAGGAGGAGCCAGGGGGAACTGGGAGAACTGGGAGGAACTGGGGGGAGCAGGAGGAGCCAGGGGAACTGGGAGAACTGGGAGGAACTGGGGGGAGATGGAGGGAATTGGGGCGATCTGGGAAAAGCCAGGGGGAGCTGGGGGAGCCAGGAAGAGCAGGAGGAGGCAGCAGGGCTGGGGGGAAACTGGGAAGACTGGGAGGGACTGGGGGAGCCGGGGTTAACTGGGAGTACTGGAGTGAGATTGAGGAGAGCTGGAGGGATCAGAGAGAGCAGGAGGATACAGGGAACTGGGAGAACTGGGGAAACTGGGAGAGATTGGGGTCAGGGCGAACTGGGAGGGGACAGCAGAAACCAGCACGACCAGGGTAACTGGGAGTACTGGGAGGGACTGAGGGGAGCTGGGAAGAGCCAGGGGGAGCAGGAGGAGGCAGCAGGGCCGGGGCAAACTGGGATGACTTGGGGGGAACTGGGGTTAACTGGGAGTACTGAAGTGGGATTGAGGGGAGTGAGGGAAGCAGAGAGAGCAGGAGGGGACGGGGAACTGGGAGAACTGGGAAGACTGGGAGGGACTGGGGTCAGGGTGAGCTGGGAGGGGAGAGTAGAAACCAGCAGGACCAGGGTAACTGGGAATACTGGGAGGGACTGGGGGGAGCTGGAGGAGGCAGCAGGGCCAGGGCAAACTGGAATGTTCTGGGGGGAACTGGGGGAGCCGGGGTTAATTGGGAGTACTGGGAGGGACTGGGAGAGCCAGGGGGAGATGGGGGAACTGGGAGAACTGGGAGGGATTGGGGTCAGGGCGAGCTGGGAGGGGAGAGCAGAAACCAGCACGACCAGGGTGAACTGGGAGGATTGGGAGGGGGGAACTGGGAGGACTGGGAGGGACTGGGGGGAGCTGGGAAGAGCCGGGGTTAACTGGGAGTACTGGGAGGGACTGGGAGAGCCAGGGGGAGATGGGGGAACTGGGGGAACTGGGAGAACTGGGAGGGATTGGGGTCAGGGTGAGCTGGGAGGGGAGAGCAGAAACCAGCACGACCAGGGTGAACTGGGAGCACTGGGAGGGGTGAACTGGGAGTACTGGGAGGGGTGAACTGGGACTACTGGGAGGGGGGAACTGGGAGTACTGGGAGGGGATTGAGGGGATCTGGAGGAGCTGGAGGAGCCCAGCGGGATCCGGGAGGAGCCGAGCGGAGCCGGGAGCCTCCCAGCCTCACCGGGGGCCTCACCGCCCCCACCCCGGTGCCAAAGCAAACATTTCCCTGGCGCTGCCTGGAGCCGCGTTCCCAGGCCTGGGTGACCCTTGGCAGGGCGGGGAGGGGACAATTCCACACCTGCCACCCCCCCACCTTTGGAACCCCCGCGCACTCCAGCCCGAGGGAATCCAGATGTGCTCGGGTGTCCCCAACATCTGTGCGGGGCTGAGAAGCCGCGATGGGGACCTCGGGATGTCCCAGCAGCCGGGATTCCCAAGTTTTTCCCTCGGTTTTGAACCCCACGGCTGTTCCCAGTGTCCCCAGCCAAAGAAAACCGGTCTGTGTTGACTCAGGTGCCAGCGCCGGGACGGTGTCACCGCGGTGTCCCCGCCGAGCCCATTTTTATGTGGTTTGTCCTTTTCCTTCAGCTTTTCACGCCAGGAAAGGGAAGGGAGGAATGCGGGAGGGGCTGGAGGGAAATCGGCTTCATCCACCCCCTCCACGACCGAGTTGGGAAATGGAAAATGAGGGATTTTCCTGAGAATAGGGAATTTCGCTCTGGATTTGGGGTCCCTGGCACGGCCCGCACCCGCCACAGGACGAGTGATTTATTCCCACTCTTCCCATCACTGTTTTGCTCTCCCACAGGCGAATTCCCGGTTATCTCTGCGGGGCGCCGCCCATCCCGCATTCCTCCCGGCCGTCCCGCATTCCTCCCGGCCATCCCGCATTCCTCCCGGCCGTCCCGCATTCCTCCCGGGCACGGAATGAGCCGCAGCCCCCCGGACCGCGCTCCACCCGGCCCGGGAATGAGAGCGGGACACGCGGGGTGGGGACCCCGAGCTACGGCCGGGACTCCGTGGGGCAGGGGAGGTTGTCCCAGGAAGGTGCTGGTTCCATGAGGATGTTGGTCTCCAGGGAAGTTCTCATTCCCAGGAAAATGCTGATCCCATGAAAATGCTGGAACCAGGAGAATGGTGGTCCCCGGGAAGGTTCTCACTCCTAGGAAGGTTCTCATTCCCAGGAAAATGCTTGAACTAGGAGGGTGTTGGTCTCCAGGAAAGTTCTCCTTCCCAGGAAAATGCTGGTCCCAGGAAAATGCTGCTCCCCAGGGAAAGTTCTCATTCCCAGGAAAATGCTGGAACCAGGAGGATGCTGGTGTCCAGGAAAGTTCTCATTCCCAAGAAGGTTCTCATTCCCAGGAAAATGCTGATCCCAGGAGGGTGTTGGTCCCCAGGAAAGTTCTCATTCCCAGGAAAATGCTGGTCCCCAGGGAAAGTTCTCATTCCCAGGAAGGTTCTCATTCCCAGGAAAATGCTGGAACCAGGAGGGTGTTGGTCCCCAGGGAAAGTTCTCATTCCCATTAAGGTTCCCATTCCCAGGTGGATGTTGATCCCCAGGAAAGTTCTCATTCCCAGGAAAATGCTCGTCCCAGGAAAATGCTGGTCCCCAGGGAAAGTTCTCATGCTGGTCCCAGGAAAATGCTGGTCCCCAGGGAAAGTTCTCATTCCCAGGAAAATGCTTGTCCCATGTAAATGCTGGTCCTTGGGAAAGTTCTCATTCCCAGGAAGGTTCTCATTCCCAGGAAAATACTGGTCCCAGAACAGTGGTGGTCCTCAGAAAAGTTCTCATTCACAGATGGATGCTGGTCCCAGCAGGATGTTGGTGTCCAGGAAAGTTCTCACTCCCAGGAAGGTTCTCATTCCCAGGAAAATGCTGGAACCAGGACAGTGTTGATCCCCAGGGAAAGTTCTCATTCCCATTAAGGTTCCCATTCCCAGGTGGATGTTGGTCTCCAGGAAAGTTCTCATTCCCAGGAAAATGCTGGTCCCAGGAAAATGCTGGTCCCCAGGGAAAGTTCTCATTCCCAGGAAGGTTCTCATTCCCAGGAAAATGCTGGAACCAGGAGGGTGTTGGTCTCCAGGAAAGTTCTCATTCCCAGGAAAATGCTGGTCCCAGGAAAATGCTGGTCCCCAGGGAAAGTTCTCATTCCCAGAAAAGTCCTGGTCCCCAGGAAGGTTCTCATTCCCAGAAAAGTCCTGGTCCCCAGGAAGGTTCTCATTCCCAGAAAAATCCTGGTTCCCAGGAGGATTCTCATCCCTGAAGGATGTTCATCCCCAGGAATTTGCTCATTCCCAGGAGGATCCCGGTCCCCTGGAAAGTTCTCATTCCCAGGAGAATTCCCACTCCCAGGAGGAAGCCAATCCCCAGGCCACAGCACAGCCATCCCATCTCCCTCCCCAGGACACACCCAGAGATTTTTTTCCATCCCTTTGCAACTTTTCCCTGATTTCCCTGATATTCCATTAATTTCAGCTTCCTTTTCCTGCTGGTCCCACCCTGGGCCTGGAAAGAGGAACTGGATGGGGCCGTGCACAGCCTGGGGCTGGAGAGTTCCAGAAGCTCCTGAGCTTCTGTGGAGCTGGCACAACGTGGGCTGGCAACCCTGGCACGGGATGAGGCTCCTGGATGTCCTGGGAAAGGGTGCAGGTATCCCAGGAAAGGCACTGGGATCAGCCTTTCCCCTTCTGGATCCTGCTGTCCACCACGGGAATTCCAGCAGATCCAGGGGTCCCACCAGGGCTGGCAGCACCCAGAGCTCGAGGGAGGGCACCTCCAGCCCCCGATGGTGCCAGGGCAGGGCGGGCACGGCACTGCCAGGGGAAGGGGAAGGGAAGCGGAGGCTGCGGAAGCGGGGGCAGAGCGGGGCTGGAGCTGGGTCAGGCTGCCCCAGCCTTTCCTGCCCGGGGCTGGGCGGCTGCTCCGGGTGGGCACGGCCCTGGTACGGACCACAGGGAGCTGTTCCGGTGCCAGGGGGGTGCGTGGAGCTGCTGGCACAGGGCTGGAACAGATCCCAGTTTTGAGCACCCACCAGGACTGGCACGGCTCCCAAATACAGGAGCCCACCAGCACTGGCACAGTTCCCAAATTTAAAAATCACCAGGCCTGGCACAGCTCCCATATCCAGAAGCCCACAAGGACTGGCGCAGACCCACATGCTAAGAGCCTACTGAGATTGGCACACCTCCCAATCCAGGAGCCCACCAGGATTGGCACAGCTCCCAGTCCAGGAGCCCACTGAGATTGGCACAGCTCCCAAATCCAAAGGCCCACCAGGACTGGCACAGATCCCAAATATAAGAACCCACCAGGATTTACACAGCTCCCAGCTCCAAAAGCCCACCAGGACTGGCACAGCTCCCAAATCCAATAATCCACTGGGATTGGCACAGATCCTCAATCCAGGAGCCCACCAGGATTGGCACAGCTCCCAAATCCAGGAGCCCACCAGGACTGGCACAGATCTCAGTTCTGAGAGTCCACCAGGGCTGGCACAGCTCATAAATCCATGAGCCCACCAGCATTGGCACAGCTCCCAAATCCAGAAACCCACAGACCTGGTACAGTTCCCAAATCCATGAGCCCACCAGCATTGGCACAGCTCCCAAATCCAGAAGCCCACAGGGCTGGCACAGCTCCCAAATCCAGGAGCCCACCAGCATTGGCACAGTTCCCAAATCTCATATACCACAGGCCTGGCACAGCTCCCAAATCCAGGAACCCACCAGGACTGGCACAGACCCTACAAACCAAGAGCCCACCAGCACTGACACAGCTCCCAGCTCGAAGGCCCCACCAGGACTGGATCAGTTCCCAAATCCAGGAGTCCACCAGGATTGGCACAGTTCCCAAATCCAGGAGCCCACCCAGACTGGCAAAACCTCCACACTGGCAACTCACCAGGATTGGCACAAGTCCCATTTCAAAGAGTTCACTGGGATTGGCACAGTTTCCAACTCCAAGAACCCACAGGCCTGGCACAGCTTCCATTCCATGGTCCCACCAGGACTGGCACAGCTCCCAAATACAGGAGCCCACCAGGACTGGCACAGCTCCCACACCGACAGCCTGCTGGGATTGGCACAGCTCCCACACCAAGGTCCCACCAAGCCTGGCACAGTTCCCAGCTCCAAAAGTCACCAGGGACTGGCGCAGTTGCCAAATCCAGGAGCCCACCAGGATTGGCACAGCTCCCAAATCAAATATTCCACTGGCCAGACACAGGTCCCAAGCCCGGGAGCCCACCAGCATTGGCACAATTCCCAAATGAAAAAGCCCTCCACCATTGGCACAGGTCCCTAATCCAATAATCCACCGGGATTGGCACAGCTCCCAAATCCAATATCCCACAGCTCCCAATTCCAAGAGCCCACCATGACTGGCACAGCTCCTAAACCCAAACGCCCACTCAGACTCACATAACTCCCAAATTCAAGGTCCCATCAGGACTGGCACAAGTCCCAAATCCAGGATCCCCCAGGCCTGGCACAGTTCTCAAATCCAAGAGCCTACCAGTGTTGGCAGAGCTCCCAAATCCAGGAGCCCACCAGAACTGGCACAACTCCCAAATACAGCAATCCACCAGCATTGGCACAGCTCCCAAATCCAATATCCCACAGACCTGGCACAGTTCCCAAATCCAAGAGCCCACCAGCGTTGGCATCGTTTCCCAAATCCAAAAGCCCCCCCAGACTCAACACAGCTCCCAAATCCAGGAGCCCACTGGGACTGGCACAGCTCCCAAATCCATGAGCCCACCAGCATTGGCACAGTTCCCAAATCCAGGAGCCCCCAGGCCTGGCACAGCTCCCAAACCCATGAGCCCACCAGCATTGGCACAGTTCCCAAATCAAAAAGCCCTCCACCATTGGCACAGCTCCCAAATCCAAAATCCCACAGCTCCCAAATCCAAGAGCCCACCAGGACTTGCCCAGCTCCCAAATCCAAACACCCACTCAGACTCACACAACTCCCAAATCCAAGATCCCATCGGGACTGGCACAGCTCCCAAATCCAAGAGCTGCCTGGCATTGGCACAGCTCCCAAACCCAAGAGCCCACCAGGACTGGCACAGCTCCCAAATACAACAATCCACCGGCATTGGCACAGCTCCCAAATCCAATATCCCACAGACCTGGCACAGTTCCCGAATCCAAGAGCCCACCAGTGTTGGCACAGCTCCCAAATCCAGGATCCCCCAGGCCTGGCACAGTTCCCAGATCCATGATCCCCCCAGGCCTGGCACAGCCCCACACTGGTACCCCTCGGTGGCGCCTGGCACCGTTTCCCTGTGGGCGGGGCAGCTGTGGTGGCACTGGGGACCGTGGTGGCACCGGGGGCCGTGGGCATGTCCCTGCTGACTCAGCACCCACCGAGGTCACTTTCCCACACTGCCAGGGCACAAGGCCGGGCATTGACCCTGAGTGGTCACCACAGGCCAGCCTCGCCCTGTGCCACAGTGCCACCAATGCCACCAGTGCCACCAGCCCGGGTGTCTTTGCTGCAGGTGGCAGAGATTGGATTTGGATCAGCCTCTACATCCCCAGAGCCGTGGTGCTCAGCTGAGAATTCCTTTGGGAATTTCCAGTGGCAGAGCCCTCTCCTGCCTTGGGGGGCATCTCCCACCACCCCAGGTGGATCCAACCCCAATGTCCAAGCTGGCCTTGGGCACTGCCAGGGATCCAGGGGCAGCCCCAGCAAATCTGGGAATTCCAACCCAGCCAGGAATCCCTTGCCAAGATCCCAGCCCAATCTCCCCTTTCCCAGTGGGAGCCATTCCCTGGGTGCTGTCCCTCTGTCCCTTGTCCCCAGTCCCTCTGCAGCTCTCCTGGAGCCCCTCCAGGGACTCTGAGGATTCCCTGGATTTTTCCCTTCTCCAGGGGAACATTCCCAGCTCTGCCAGAGCTGAGGTGCTCCCAGCCTTTGGAGCATTCAGCATTCCCAGGACAACCAGGATCCATTTTGGTGACTCAGGAGGACAAACACCATCACTCCCAACATTCCCCTTTCTTTCTTTCCCAGTTTATCCTGGAGCCACACGACCCAGGATATCCCAGGGGTGGGTTGGGATTGATTTTCCCGGCCCCCCAATTCCCGTTGCAATCCCAGCAGGGTGAGGGCAGAGCCACGCTTGCTTCCACCCAAGACACAACAAAAACATTCCCGAGCTATCAGCACAAATCCCAAGCCATTCCCACAGGGAACAACACCAACCCTACCCCAACCCCACCAGCAGGACCCCAAACCCAAAAACTTTGGAGCGCTCCAAACCCACCCTGACCCCAAAAACACGGAATGAGGGAAAAGCTGCCGCGGTCACCACTTCCCAAAACCGGAGCAGGGACACCAAAGAGGGAAGTTCTGCGGTTTGGGGCTCCTCACCCTCCTCCCACAGCTGATAAAGGGACATCCCTGAGCACGGGGACAGGCGATTTCCCGATGCCACCGCTCCGGAGGTGGCACTGCCAGAGCCACCGCCACCACCAGGTAAACTTCCATGGTTTTCCAGGGATGGGAAAGGATGGGAATTCTGGGGACAGGGATGAGGGGTGGGGGTGGCTCATGGAGGATCCCCTTGGGATGAGCCTTGTCCATCTCCTGCCAGGAGCCTGGGAAGTGCTTGGAGCTCCAGGAATCAGATCCAGGCTTGGAGGGAGCCACATCCATCCCTTATCCCGAGGAATGGTGTCCCACCACCCCGTGGTCCCTGTTTCTCTGGGTTTTTGGGATGTGATGGAGCTGAAGGGTCCCACACTGGGAATGTCCCCTCTCCTTGTTCATCCCTGTGGCAAAAAAAAAAAAAAGTGACTTTTGAACTGCAGGGATAGGTGGGGGATCGGGAAAAAATTCCTCCCTCTGAGGGTGGGAAGGTTCTGGAATGGAATTCCCAGATTTGCTGTGGCTGCCCCATTCTTGGAAGTGTTCAAGGCCAGGTTGGACAGGGTTTGGAGCCACCTGGGACAGCAGGAGATGTCCCTGCCTGTGGGAATGAGATAAAATTTCCACCCCTCCCATCCCAACCCATTCCTTAAATCCCATTTAGGGACACCAGGATCACCTTCCCCACCCCAGATCGCCCCATCCAGCCCCACACCAAAAACATTTTCCTATAAATCTTTCCAACCCTTGGAATTCCGAGCAGCAGGGCCCCACCACAGGCCACTGACCCCTCTGGGTCCCCCACATCCTGAGGGATCTCCCAGGGGCCCTGAGGAATCGAAACCGGGAGAAACCCGGGAGAAGAAACGAAACTTGGCACCAGCACCAGTTGGGGGCTGGATCCCGGCTCTTCCTTCCTCTTCCGGCACAAATCCCGTGACAATTTGTGGCCTCACATCGTCCCCCCCTTCCAAGCATCTACACCCAGGGGCCACCCCAGCCATTCTCTGTGCTCATAGTCTGGAAAAAAATCCCAAGCAAAACCCTCCAGAGCGGGAAATCCAGCCCGAAATCCAAGGAGCGGCGAGGAAATTGGATACAGATGTGGGAAAAGGAGGTATCGGAGAAGGAGGGAACGGTGGAGAGGGAAAGGCCGGAGAGGGGGGCTGGGAGAGGCCTCGTTCCTCAGGGAGAGACCCAGGAGAGCTCAGAGGAGGATCGGAGCTCGCAGCAATCCGATCACTGATTTCCGGGATATTGGGAAGAAGTTCAGGGGGAAATTACTCTGGTTTGTCACGGAACGATGAGGGGCGAAACTGAAAGGAATGTCAGGAGTTCGTCTGGAGCTGCAAAGATGTTTTAATTCATTCTCCGTTTATTTTCTGTATTCACCTTCTTTTTCTTGGTTTCTTTTTCTTCTTCTTTTTCTTTGTTTCTTTTTCTTCTTCATTTTCTTCTTTTTCTTCATCTTCTTCTTTTTCTTTTTCTTCTTCTTTTTCTTCTTCTTTTCCTTCTTCTTCTTCTTCTTTTTCTTCTTCTTTTTCTTTTTCTTCTTCTTTTTCTTCCTCTTTTCCTCTTTTTTTCATTCCTTTTCTCATTTTTCTTTATTTTTCTGTCCCTTTCTACTTTTTATTTAGTTCTCCTTCCTTCCTTCCTTCCTTCCTTCCTTCCTTCCTTCCTTCCTTCCTTCCTTCCTTCCTTCCTTCCTTCCTTCCTTCCTTCCTTCCTTCCTTCCTTCCTTCCTTCCTTCCTTCCTTCCTTCCTTCCTTCCTTCCTTCCTTCCTTCCTTCCTTCCTTCCCTTTTGTTTTCCCTCCTGATGATTCCAGCAGGATTTATCCCGCAGGGATACATCCCACCCATTCCAAGGTCCTCAGCCACCTCCTCTTGTCCCCAGGGTCCCCTGTGCCGGCGTGACGCCGTGTCCCCAATGTCCCCTGGCAGTGCCACCATGCGCCTGCCCCGCTGCCTCGTGCTGCTGGCCAGCCTCGTCCCGCCAGGTATGGGGACAGTGACACCCTTGGGGGTGTCCCCTGAGGGACTGGAAGTTGGGATTGCGCCCAATGGGTGGGAGGAGGAGCCAGGCAGGAATTTGGGGGATCCCAAGGCTGCTCCTGGGGGAATTTTCCATGATCCCACACTCCTGATGGGCAGGGATGGGGTGACAAAGGGACAGCCAGGTCATGGGAGCAAGGACAAGGTGCTGGGGTGAGAAAATAAATTTGGGACACCAGGACATCTCTTTCCCCTTTTTCCTCATTATTTAGGCCCAAAAGATCCAGCTTTTCCTGCATATCTCCCCCTCCTCCACCCCAAAACCTCCTCTTGGTGGGGTTTATCCCAAATCCTGCCCCATCAAGCACAGGTGACGTGTCCCCAACGTGTCCTGGGGGAAGTGGGGACACTTCTGGCTCCCTAATCCCGATTTTCCCTGGCACAGCCCTCGGCTCCTGGGGGGTCTCCTACCCCGAGTCCCTGCGGGCCAGCGGGGGGGTCCTGCCTGGTTGTCCCCTGCACCTTCAGCTACCCCGCGGATGTGACAACGGGGGGTGGCATCGTGGCCATCTGGTACAAGGACTACGACGGCCAGCGGACGGTTGTGTTCCACTCCGCCGCCCCCCAGGACGTGGATCCCCGTTTTGGGGGTCGTGCCCAGCTCCTGGGGGACCCCACGGCCCGGAACTGCACCCTGCTGCTGCAGGGGGTGACACCAGGGGACAGTGGCCTCTACAGGTTCCGCTTCGAGATCATCCATGGCGACCGCTGGTCGGCGTCGCGGGATGTGACCCTGAGCGTTTCAGGTGGGTAAAACACCGAAATTCCCCAAAAATTCCCTCCTTGCTCCATTCCACGAGGTCATCCTGCCCTCTGCTCTCCATCCCAGATGATCTGGAGCTTCCCAGCGTCACCAGCAGCGAGGAGCTGAGCGAGGGACAAAGGTCCACCTTGGAGTGCTCCACACCCTACTTCTGTCCCGGGGGTGACACCGCCCTGCGCTGGGAGGGCTACGACCCCCGGGTGTCACAGGTGTCCAGCCACGTCCAGCTGGACACCAGCGGGGTCAGCCACCAGGTGACCCTGACCAGCTCCTTCACCTGGAAGGACCATTCCAAGAAGCTGCTCTGCGTGGTTTCCGACGGATCCAAGAGGGCGAGCACGGAGCTGGTGCTGCGGGTCAGGCGTACGTGCGGTGGGGACAGGGGACACCTCTGTCACTGCCACCGCAGCCACATCCCCCTCCTGCCACCCCCGTCCTTCCTTGCAGCGTTTTCCTCCTGCTTCTCCCTCCCTTTCCTGCTCGCTGGCCACATCTGTCCCTTCAGTGCCACCTCCTGTCACGCACCTCCCCAGGGTGGTGACAGCGCCCTGTGCCCACCACGTCCCTCTGTGTCCCCCGCAGACGCCCCCAAGGACACGCAGGTGTCGCTGAGCCCTTCCTCGGGGAACATCGGCGTGGGTGACACGGTGACCCTGAGCTGCGAGGTTGGCAGCAGCCACCCCCCGGTCTCGGGGTACCACTGGTACAAGGACGGGGTGGCCGTGGGCACCGAGCGGGTGCTGGCCCTGCCGGGGGTGCGCCATGAGGACCACGGGCGGTACCACTGCGAGGCCCAGAACGCCCTGGGCACCGGGGTGTCACCTCCTGTCACCCTCCGCGTGTTCTGTAAGTGCCAAGGGAGCTCTGCCGGGGTGGGACATCCTGAGTGTCCCACAATGGGGTGGCACGGGTGGGATGGAGGTGACCAGTGCTGATGGAGGTCTGGGAATTGGGGTGTCCATGCAGGAGGAGGGTGGTGGCCCCGTTGTGCCACACTTGTGTCCCATCTCTTGGTGATCCCAGAAAAAGGGAGGGATTTCCAGCCCAGGACAGGGAGCAAAGCTGGGAATGGCTTGGGAGATTGTGGAGAGCCAGAGCTCTGCAGGGGTGGGACATCACTGAAAGTCCCACATTGGGGTGGCACAGGTGGGATGGAGGTGGCCGGTGCTGCTGGAGGTCTGGGAATCGGGGTGTCCGTGCAGGAGGAGGGTGGTGACACAAGTTGTGCCACACTTGTGTCCCTTGTCTTGGTGATCCCAGAAAAAGGGAGGGATTTCCAGCCCGGGACAGGGAGCAGAGCTGGGAAGGGCTTGGGAGCTTGTGGAGATCCAGAGCTCTGCTGGGGTGGGACATCCTGAGTGTCCCACATTGGGGTGGCACAGATGGGATGGAGGTGGCCGGTGCTGCTGGAGGTCAGGGATTTGGGGTGTCCGTGCAGGAGGAGGGTGGTGGCCCCATTGTGCCACACCTGTGTCCTTTGTCTTGATGATCCCAGAAAACAGGGAGGGATTTCCAGCCCAGGACAGGGAGCAGAGCTGGGAAGGCCTTGAGAGTTTGTGGGGATCCAGAGCTCTGCAGGGGTGGGACATCCTGAGTGTTCCACATTGGGGTGGCACGGGTGGGATGGAGTTGGTCGGTGCTGCTCGAGATCAGGGAATTGGGGTGTCCGTGCAGGAGGAGGGTGGTGGCCCCATTGTGCCACACTTGTGTCCCTTGTCTTGGTGATCCCAGAAAAAGGGAGGGATTTCCAGCCCAGGATAGGGAGCAGAGCTGGGGAGGGCTTGGGAGCTTGTGGAGATCCAGAGCCGTGGTGGGAAAGGACCTTAGGGATCATTCCCACCCCTGCCATGGGCTGGGGCAATTCCCACTATCCCAGGTGGATCCAGGCCATCTCCAGCCTGGCCTGGGGCACTTCCAGGGATCCAGGAGCAGCCACAGCTTCTCTGGGAATTCCACCCCCACAGGGAAGGGAAGTCTCCTCTTCCCACCAGATCCCGCAGCAAAGACAATTCCCATCCTTCTCTGCCTGAGCTGGAATCCCACAGGGATCATCTCCCCCCAGATGGGTCCCTGTGCTCCCCCCAAAATCCCCCCGAGCCCACCCTGAGAGGTGAAAGACCCTTCCCCACCCACCCTGAGTTTGGCCCTCGGGGCTTTGCTCTAAAACTAAATGTCCCAAACTGGTGGCAGGGGACAAACCCCAATGTCCCCCAGCTCTGTTATTGGCGCTTCCATCTTCTCCCAGGCTCTGGAATGGGGGATTTAGGATGGGGGAATCTGTTTTCCTGTCACCAGGACCACCCTGAACGTGTCCCTTCTCCCTCAGCCGCAGAGATCTCGGCCAGCCCCGCGGCCGAGGTGCTCGAAGGGACGGCCACCACCTTGTCCTGCGATGTCCCCGGGCGGGAGGGACACCCCGAGGAGCTGACCTACACCTGGTTCAAGAACAGCGCGTGGCTCAAGGAGGGCCCGGCCCACACCCTCCTCTTCCCCGCGGTGGCCGCCGGTGACGCCGGCTACTACTCCTGCCAAGTGACCAACAGCCAGGGCAGTGACACGGCCCAGGCCATCAGCCTCAGCGTGACGTGTGAGTGCCACCAGCTCCTGCCACACGGGGCTGTGCAAGCCCCACAAAATCCGGGAATTCCCACCCAAAAATTCATGGCAAAACCACTTACTGATTGCCCCAGGGGTGGATGAGGGGGGTCAGCCCTGTTGGTTGAATTTTATGGGAATATGACAAATTTTGGCCGTGAGGCAGGTGTGAAGGTGACATTAAGTGACATTTGGGAAATGTCCATCGCAGCATCCCCCACTAATCCCCTCCATTCCAGAAGATCTGGGGAGGTTTTTCATGGAGAATCCAGTGGGATAAGAACAGCTTAGGGGATTTCCAGGAGGGCAATAACCCAGTCATGGGTTGGTTGTGACAATTTTGGGGTATCTGACCCGGTGACGCACAGGACAAGCAGATTGTGACATCCAAGTTGGGTAGGGGGACATTTCTCACCCCAAGGCCAGGTTGGATGGAGCTTGGAGCCACCTGGGCTAGTCAAAGGTGTCCCTTCCCATGGGACCAGCTGGGATTTAAGGTCCCCTCCAACTCAAACCATTTTTGGATTTTCCCCATGACCACACCACGAGGACACCCCAACCTCAGCATCCTCTCCCATCCCACAGATCCACCCCGAATTCCCACCCTCACGCTCTTCCAGGAGACCCAGGGTGGTTGAATTTTATGGGAATATGACAAATGTTGGCCGTGAGGCAGGTGTGAAGGTGACATTAAGTGACATTTGGGACATGTCCATTGCAGCATCCCCCAGTAATCCCCTCCGTTCCAGAAGATTTGGGGAGGTTTTTCATGGAGAATCCAGTGGGATAAGAACAGCTCAGGAGATTTCCGGGAGGGAAATAACCCAACCATGGGTTGGTTGTGACAATTTTGGGGTAAATCTGACCCAGTGACGCACAGGGCAAGCAGATTGTGACATCCAGGTTGGGTAGGGGGACATTTCTCACCCCAAGGCCAGCTTGGATGGAACTTGGAGCCACCTGGGCTAGTCAAAGGTGTCCCTGCCCATGGGACCAGCTGGGATTTAACGTCCCCTCCAACTCAAACCATTTTTGGATTTTCCCCGTGACCACACCACAAGGGCACCCCAACCTCAGCATCCTCTCCCATCCCACAGATCCACCCCGAATTCCCACCCTCACGCTCTTCCAGGAGACCCAGGGTGGCCGGCTGGTCATCGTCCGCTGCACCGTGGACAGCCACCCTCCGGCCACCCTGGCCATTGACCGCGATGGCACCGTGCTGGCCACCAGCAGGGCACAGGTGGCCCTGGGCCAGCGGCTCGGTGTCACTGCCTCCCGCAATTCCCTGCGGCTGGAAATCCGGGATGCAGGACCCCAGGATAGCGGGAAGTACGGCTGCAATGCCAGCAATGTCCACGGCAACGCCAGTGCCACCAAGGTCCTGGTGACCCGCGGTGAGTCCCGGGGTGACACGGCTGCTCCTGGGTTTGGGGTGATGGTGAACACCCAGAACTGGGGGGACACGCAGTTCACAGAGTTTGGGGGACCCCTGTGGTGGCACTGGGGGACATCGGTGTCCTGGGGGCTGTGTGGTGTCCCCTCCTCAGCGGGGTCAGAGCTGCTTTTGGAGATGGAAAAAGCATCTGTGTTTTGTTTCACAAAATGCCAAAAATCAGTAAATTTATCCAAATTTTTCTGCCCCATCCATCCCCACCAGTCACTGTCCCCTGAACCTCAAGTCTGGATAATTTGGGGTGACAGAGGCAGCAGAAGGAGAGAAAAATCCCCCAAATCCATGTCCAAGAGGAACATGGGATTTTTGGGATTCCTTTAGGATCCCAAAAAACCCCAAAAGAAACCTCAAAGTCCAATTCCAGAGAAACCAAACCTGGATTTGGGTGTGCCAGTGGGGAGCTGGAAGTTGGACAAGGCCCAACCAGTGGGAAAAGGGAACAGAGTCTGTCCTGGGAAAAAGTCACCTGGATGAACTTGGAAAAAGTGGGAAAGGGTCAGGAAAGACCCCATTGGGCTGTGCAGTGTCCCCAGGGAATGTCACCCCCCAGAGACCCACAGTGAGGGAGGGGACACAGGGAAGCCCAACAGGGAATTGTAGCTGGATGGATCCACGGGAAGGATTTCCCTCTTTCCCTGAAATCCCTCTCCCACTTCAGCCGCAGGGCTCCTGATCCAGCCCTCGGCGGAGGTGACGGAGGGGACCGCGGTCACCCTGACCTGCGTGGGGACAGGGGACACGGAGGAGGAGCCACTCTACACCTGGTACAGGAACGGCCGGAGGCTCCAGGAGAGCTCCATCCCGACCTTGGAATTCCCGTCCGTCCGCGGGGACGACGCCGGCGCCTTCCAGTGCCAGGTCCGGGGCAGGAACGGCAGCGACACGTCAGAGGCTGTCCCGCTCCGAGTGCTCTGTGAGTGTCCCCTGGGAATTCCAAAGGGTCCTGGGGGTGGTCCCACCCTGAGGTTTCCCCCATCCCCACCAGCCACGGCCAAGGAACTCCTGGGCGGGAATGTGGGGAGAGTGAAAAATTATTTTTTGGGAGTTTTGGGGAGGAGGAATTTGGAGAATTCCCACCTTCCCAAGAATTTTAATTATTGTAGAACCACGAATGTTTTGGGTTTGGGGGTCCTCAAAACCCACTCTGTTCTGACCCCTCTGCCATGGTCATGGGCACCTCCCACTAGCTCAGGTCCAACCTGGATGTCCAAGAGTTTCCCAGGCAGCACTGGGAGCATCCATCCCTTGGATTCTGAGGGTTTTCCCAATGGATCCAGTGGTGTTTTATCCCTGGACTGGGTTGAAAGGGACCTCAAAGTTCTTGTCATTCCAACCCCTCTCCCTTTGGCAGGGACACCTCTCACTGTCCCCGATTATTCCAAACCCCATCCAACCTGGATGATCAGACAGTGCTGGAAGCATCCATCCCTTGGATTCTGAGGGTTTTCCCAATGGATCCAGTGGTGTTTTATCCCTGGACTGGATTGAAAGGGACCTCAAAGTTCTTCTCATTCCAACCCCTCTCCCTCTCGCAGGGATACGTCTCACTATGCCAGATTATTCCAAACCCCATCCAACCTGGATGATCAGACAATGCTGGAAGCATCCATCCCTTGGATTCTGAGGGTTTTCCCAATGGATCCAGTGATGTTTTATCCCTGGACTGGATTGAAAGAGACCTCAAAGTTCTTGTCATTCCAACCCCTCTCCCTCTGGCAGGGACACCTCTCACTGTCCAAGATTATTCCAAACCCCATCCAACCTGGATGATCAGACAGTGCTGGAAGCATCCATCCCTTGGATTCTGAGGGTTCTCACAATGGATCCAGTGGTGTTTTATCCCTGGACTGGGTTGGGAGGGACCTTAAAGTTCTTCTCATTCCAACCCCTCTCCCTTTGGCAGGAACACCTCTCACTGTCCCAGATTATTCCAAACCCCATCCAACCTGGATGATCAGGCAGTGCTGGAAGCATCCATCCCTTGGATTCTGGGAGTTTTCCCAACCTCACAGATCCAGTTTTCCCCCACAGACCCCCCGAGGCAGCCGGTGCTGAGCTCGTTCCTGCAGAGCCAGGGCGGGCGCCTGGGCATCATCCAGTGCTCCGTGGAGAGCGACCCCGAGTCCAACCTCACCCTCCGGAGAGGGGACAATGCCATCGCCTGCACCCAGGGCTGTCCCCAAGCCACCAGCCCCAGGGTCCACGTCACCAGGTCCTACAACAGCCTGAGGGTGGAAATCCAAGATGTGGTGGTGGAGGATGAGGGGATTTACGTGTGCCAGGCTGGGAATTCCCAAGGAAGCGCCAGCGCCACGGTGGATTTCAAGGCTGACAGTGAGTGGGGACAGGGGACAGGGGACATTGTGGCATCTGGGAATGTTCTGAGGGAGGGGAGCCTGGGAAGGGAATGGTGGGGAAGAAGGCAAGCTCAGGAGATGGTGGCAGGAGGAGCAGAAATGTCACATGGAAATGCCACATGTCCGTGAAATCCAGACATGGAAATGTCACATGTCCACAAAATACAGACATGGAAATGCCACATGGAAATGTCACATGGAAATGTCACATGTCCACAAAATCCAGACATGGAAATGTCACATGGAAATGCCACATGTCCACAAAATCCAGACATGGAAATGTCGCATGGAAATGTCACATGGAAATGTCACATGTCCATGAAATCCAGACATGGAAATGCCGCATGGAAGTGTCACATGTCCATGAAATCCAGACATGGAAACATCACATGGAAATGCCACATGGAAATACCACATGTCCGTGAAATCTAGACATGGAAATGTCGCATGGAAATGTCACATGTCCATGAAATCCAGACATGGAAATGCCACACATCCATGAAATCCAGACATGGAAATGTTGCATGGAAATATCACGTGTCCATGAAATCCAGACATGGAAACATCACATGGAAATGTCACATGTCCATGAAATTCAGACATGGAAATGCCACATGGAAATGTCACATGGAAATGCCACATGGAAATGCCACATGTCCATGAAACTCAGACATGGAAAGACCACGTGGAAATGTCACATAGCCGTGAAATCCAGACATGGTGGCTCTCCCATGACATTCCAGCCCCTGGTGGGGGTTCCCTGGTTCTGTGTGATAGGAACACTGACCAAAACAAGGCCAAGGGATGTCCCTGGGCTGGTGGCACTGCCAGGCTCAGAGCTGTCCCCACCATGGCACTGTGGGATCAACTGGAATTTGCCCTCTGGGGTAGCCACGCTGTCCTTTGGTGGCTCTGGGGGGTTGTCACCCCACTGTTGACACCAGACCCCATTTCCTCCTTCCCACAGCTGCCAATGTCACCGTGTCCCCATCCCCCCACGTGCTGGAGGGTGACAATGCCACCCTCACCTGCCACCTGAGCAGCGGCTCCACAGCTGTCCCCAACATCACCTGGTACCACAACGGGCAGCAGATCTCCACGGGCTCGGCCACCTCGCTGGTGCTGCAGCCGGTGGTCAGCAGGGACGCCGGGCTCTACCGGTGCCAGGCCAGCACCGCGGGCGGCAGCCGGAGCTCTCCCGACGTCCTCCTGGATGTGCTGTGTGCGTCCCGCTCCCTTCTCTTCCCCTTCTCTCTTTCAATTTCCCCTTTTCCCTTCCCCCTTCCCTTCCGTTTCCCTTTGCACTTCCCATTCTCTTCTCCTTTTCCTTTCCATTTCCTCTTTTTCCTTTTCCTTTCCCTTTTCTGTTTCCTTTCCCATTCCCTTTCCCTTCTCCATCCTCTTCTGTTTTCCCCTTTCCCCTTTCCCCTTTTCCCTTTTCCCTTTCCCCTTTTCCCTTTTTTTCCCTTCTCCCTTTTCACTTCTCCCTTTTCACTTCTTCATTGTCCATTTCCCCTTTCCCCCTTTCCCCCTTTCCCCCTTTCCCTTTTCCCCTTTTCCCCTTTCCTCTTTTCCCCTTTTCCCTTTTTTCTCCTTTTCCCCTTTTTCCTCTTTTCCCCCTTTTTTTCCCTTTCCCCTTTTCCCCTTTTTCCTCTTTTCCCCTTTTTCCCTTTCCCCTTTTTCCCTTTCTCCTTTCCCCTTCTTCTTCCTTTCCCCATTTCCCATTTCCCATTCCCCTTTTCCCTTTCCCCCTCCCCTTTTCCCTTTTCTTTTTCCCCTTTCCCCTTTTCCCCTTCCCCTTTTCCCTTCTCCCTTTTCCCTTTCCCTCTCCCCTTTTCCCTTTCCCCTTTTCCATTTCCCCTTTCCCCTTTTCCCTTCCCCCTTTCCCCTTTCTCCTTTCCCCTTTTCCATTTCCCCTTTTCCCTTTTCCCTTTTCCCTTTTCCCTTTTCCCTTTTCCCTTTTCCCTTTTCCCTTTTCCCTTTTCCCTTCCCCCTTTCCCCCTTCCCCTTTCCCCTTTTCCATTTCCCCTTTTCCATTTCCCCTTTCCCCTTTCCCCTTTCCCCTTTCCCCTTCCCCTTTCCCCTTTCCCTCTCCTCCCACCCTTTCCCAGACCCCCAGAGCAGTGATCCCTCCCCAGGACCCCTCTCCTGATGCGATTCCCAGCCTCTCACCCCATTCCCCCTCGCAGACCCCCCTCGGGACCCTGTCCTGACGGCATTCCTGGAGGCCGAGCAGGGCTCCCTGGCCATCTTCCAGTGCTCCGTGGCCAGCAACCCCCCGGCCCAGCTGGCCCTGCTCCGTGACCAGGAGCTGGTGGCCACCAGCGCCGGCGGGAGCAGCCCGCGGGTCACCGTCTCCGCTGTCGCCAACTCACTGCGGGTGGAGATCCGCGAGGTGACACCGGCAGACGATGGCAGCTACCGGTGCACGGCCACCAACGCGCACGGCTCCGCGGAGCGACGGCTCTACCTGCGTGTGCAAGGTGGGGAGCCCGGGATTTGGGGGTTGGGGTGGCTCATCCCATGGGAGTGACCTCATGTCTGTGCTCCCAGTGCCACCAGATCACTCCCAGTGCCACCAGATCCATTTCAGTGCCACCAGATCCTATCCAAGGATTGAAGCAACCCATCCCATGAGAATTGCCTCATGTCTGCACTCTAAATGCCACCAGATCCCTCCCAGAGCCACTAGATTCCACCCAGGGATCAGAGTGACACATCCCATGGGACTGACCATGTGTCTGTGCTCCCAGTGCCACCAGATCACTCCCAGTGCCACCAGATCCCTTTCAGTACCACCAGATCCTATCCAAGGATTGAAGCAACCCATCCCATGAGAATTGCCTCATGTCTGCACTCTAAATGCCACCAGATCCCTCCCAGGGCCACCAGATCCCACGCAGGGATTTGAGTGGCTCATCCCATGGGAATGACCTTGTGTCTGTGCTCCCAGTGCCACCAGATCACTCCCAGTGTCACCAGATCCCACCCAGTGCTTCTAGGTCCCACCCAGGGATCAGAGGGGTCCATACCATGGGAATGACCTCATCACTCCAAATGCCACCAGATCCTACCCAGGGATCAGAGCAACCAATCCCATGGGAATGACCTCATGTCTGTGCTCCCAATGCCACCAGATTCACCCCAGTGCCACCAGTTCCCTCCCAGGGATCAGAGGGGTCCATACCATGGGAATGACCTCATGTCTGTGCTCCCAGTGCCACCAGATACCTCCTAGTGCCACCAGATGCCACCCACTGTACAGAGGGGTCCATCGCGTGGGAATGACCTCATGTCTGTGCTCCCAGGGCCACCAGATCCCACCCACTGCCACCAGATGTCCCCCAGTGCCACCAGATGCCTCCTAGGGATCAGAGCAGCCAATCCCATGGGAATGACCTCATGTGTCTGTGCTCCCAGTGCCACCAGGTCTCACCCAGGGATTGGAGCAGTTCATCCCATGGGAATGACCTTGTGTCTGCAATCCCAGTGCCTCCAGATCCCTCCCAGTGCCACCAGATGCCACCCAGGGATCAGAGCAGCCAATCCCATGGGAATGACCTCATGTCTGTGCTCCCAGTGCCACCAGATGATCCCCCCCAGTGCCACCCCCGGCCCACATTCCAACACATCAGCCCTGGGCATCTCCAGGAGGAGTTGGGGACACCCCAAGGGGACAGCGAGCACCAATACCACATGGGAGCACCATTTGGGACATGGGAGCTGTCCCAAATCCTTGGACAGAGTGGGAATGTCGCACTCCACAGGTTATGGAAGTGACGAGGGGACACCGGCAGTGCCAGGCTCTGCCCTGTCCCCTCTGAGCTGGCACTCTCCCTGCTCCAGCCACCCACGTCCTGATCTCACCGTCCTCGGAGGTGCTGGAAGGTGACAACGTGTCCCTGCTGTGCCAGGTGGCCGGAGAGCCACCGGGTGACACCGTCTACTCCTGGTACAAGGACAGCAAGTGGCTGCAGGAGGGTCCTGACAGTGTCCTTGCGCTGTCCCGTGTCACCAGTGCTGCCACCGGGCTCTACCACTGCCGGACCCGGAGCTCCACGGGGACCAGCGTGTCCCCTGCTGTCACCCTGAGTGTCTGCTGTGAGTAGGACCTGCCTGGGATGGATGGATGGATGGATGGATGGATGGATGGATGGATGGATGGATGGATGATGGATGGATGATGGATGGATGGATGGATGGATGGATGGATGGATGACGGATGTTTGGATGGATGGATGATGGATGGATGGATGGATGGATGATGGATGGATGATGGATGATGGATGGATGGATGGATGGATGGATGATGGATGATGGATGATGGATGGATGGATGGATGGATGGATGATGGATGGATGATGGATGGATGATGGATGGATGATGGATGGATGGATGATGGATGGATGGATGGATGGATGATGGATGGATGGATGGATGGATGGATGGATGGATGATGGATGGATGATGGATGGATGATGGATGGATGATGGATGGATGATGGATGGATGGATGGATGGATGGATGGATGGATGGATGGATGGATGGATAGATGGATGGATGATGGATGGATGGATGATGGATGGATGATGGATGGATGGATGGATGGATGGATGGATGGATGGATGGATGGATGATGGATGGATGATGGATGGATGGATGGATGGATGGATGGATGATGGATGGATGGATGATGGATGGATGGATGGATGGATGGATGGATGGATGGATGGATGGATGGAACAGAATTTGGGATGGGAGGAATTGGGATTATTTGGGATAAAATGGAATTGGGATGAAATGAGGTGGGATAAAATGAGATGGGGAGGAAATGCAATGGGATGGAACAGGATGGGGTGGGAAAGAATTGGGATGGGATGGGATGGGATGGGATGGGATGGGATGGGATGGGATGGGATGGGATGGGATGGGATGGGATGGGATGGGATGGGATGGGATGAGGTGGGGTGGGGTGGGGTGGAGTGGGATGGTGCTGTTGGGATGGGATTATACCACTGGAATGATGCCCTTGGGATGGTGCCAAAAGGTTTGCACTGCTGGAGTGGTGCTGAGATGGGATGGTGGCGATGGGATGGTGCAACTGGAATAATGCCACTGGAATGGCACCAATGGGATGGCACCGATGGGATGACATCGATGGAATGGTGCCACTGGGACGGCACCAATGGGATGGGACTGATGGGATGGCACCGATGGGATGGCACCCTGCTGGACGCTGGCACCTCGCTGCGTCCCGGGGGTCCCTGGGTGCACCCTCAGGTCCCTCCCCACTCCTGGTTAGACCCACCACGGGCGCCGGTGCTCAGCACCTTCCTGGAGCCCCCGTGGGGGCAGCGCGGGGTCCTGGAGTGCTCCGTGGACAGCTCCCCGCCGGCACAGCTGGCCCTCTTCAAGGACGGGGCCCTGGTGGCCTCCACGGCGCTGTCACCGCCTGTCCCCCGGCCGCGGCTCGGTGTCACCGTGGCCACCAACGCGCTGCGTGTCCGCGTGCACCCCGTGCTGCTGCAGGACGAGGGCGAGTACCGGTGCGTGGCCACCAACGCCCACGGCAACGCCAGCACCAGCGGGAACTTCTCCGGGGGCGGTGAGGCACTGGGAATGGGATGGGATCCATGGGATCCATGGGATGGGATCCACGGGATGGGATCCACGGGATGGGATGGGATGGGATCCATGGGATGGTCTGGGATGGGATGGGATGGGATGGGATGGGATGGGATGGGATGGGATGGGATGGGATGGGATGGAATGGGATGGTCTGGGATGGGATGGGATGGGATGGGATGGGATGGGATGGGAATGGAAATGGAAATAGAAATGGAAATGGAAATGGAAATGGAAATAGGATGGGAAAGGGATGGAGAGCTGCAGGCAGCAGATGGAATGATGGGATTTGGGTTATGGTGATGAGGTAAAGGGATGGGAATGGGGGAGGGAGTGTGGAAAGCAGCTGGAATACGATGGACAGGATGAAAATGGGGGGAAAAACCAGGGAAAATGCATGTTTATGGGGATGGAGATATTCCCAGAGAGCTGCAGGTGTCCCGGGCGTGTGACAAAGGGACAGTGCTCTGCTTGGATGTGATTCCAAGGGCTGGCTTTGCTGTGTCCATCCATGGCAATGCCCTGCTGCCATCACCCCCGGAATCATGGAATCATGGAATCATGGAATCATGGAACAGTTTGGGTTGGGAGAGACGTTAAATCCCGTCAATCCCACCCCTGCCACGGACAGGGACACCTTCCACTATCCCAGACTGCCCCATCCAACCTGACCTTGGACACTCCCAGGGATGGAGCATCCCAAACACATCCATGGGAACACCACGGGAATGGTGTCACCTGTGGGCTGTGGTGGCCATTCCCCCTTTTTACTGATCTGCAATTCCCTGACTTTCTCTGCTCTGGAAATTGAGGGATCCCCACTTTTTCCTGGAAGTGAGGGATCACCACTTTTTCCTGGAAATTGAGGAATCACCATTTTTCCTGCAAACTGAAGGATCCCCACTTTTTCCTGCAAATTGGGGGATCACCTCTCTTTCCTGGAAATTGAGGGATCACCACTTTTTCCTGGAAATTGAGGGATCACAGCTTTTTCCTGGAAATTGAGGAAATCACCACTTTTTCCTGCAAATTGGGGGATCACCACTTTTTCCTGGAAGTGAGGGATTGCCACTTTTTTCTGGAAATTGAGGGATCACCATTTTTCCTGGAAGTGAGGGATCACCACTTTTTCCTGGAAGTGAGGGATTGCCACTTTTTCCTGCAAATTGAGGGATCCCCACTTTTTCCTGGAAATTGAGGGATCACCATTGTTCCCTGCAAAGTAAGGGATCCCCACTTTTTCGTGGAAATTGGAGGATCCCCCCTTTTTCCTGGAAATTGAGGAATCTCCTCTTTTCCCTGGAGATTGAGGGATCACCACTTTTTCCTGGAAATTGAGGGATCACCATTTTTCCCTGGAGATTGAGGGATCACCATTTTTCCTGGAAATTGGGGGATCACCACTCTTTCCCGGAAATTGAGGGATCCCCACTTTTTCCTGAAAGTGAGGGATCCCCACTTTCTCCTGGAAGTGAGGGATCACCACTTTTTCCTGGAAGTGAGGGATCACCACTTTTTCCTGGAAGTGAGGGATCACCATTTTTTCGTGGAAATTGGGGGATCACCATTTTTCCCTGGAAAGTGAGGGATCCTCACTTTTTCCTGGAAATTGAGCGATTACCATTTTTTCCTGGAAATTGAGTGATAAGCACTTTTTCCTGGAAATTGAGGGACCACCACTTTTTCCTGGAAATTGAGGGACCACCACTTTTTCCTGGAAATTGACAGATCACCATTTTTCCTTCCCTCCCGTGCAGCCGCCCGGGTCTGGATCTGGCCGTCCCCCGACGTGCGGGAAGGGGACAGTGCCACCCTCACCTGCGCGGTGGCAGGAGGGGACCGGGACGTGCTGAGCTACACCTGGTACCGGAACCAGGTGTGGCTGGGCACCGGCTCTTCCCAAAATCTCACCTTCCCTGCGGTCACCGCCTCCGACACCGGCTCCTACCACTGCTCCATACGGACCCCAGCCCGGAACCACAGCGCCACCCCTGCCACCCTCAACGTCCTCTGTGAGTCCCCAAGGGCACCTTCGTGTTACTTGGTGTCACTTGGTGTCACCCTCCCCATGGCTGGAGAGATGGGGCAGTAAGGCCTGGTTTAATTTGGGGTGGATTCATTAATTAGGGGAGCTCAAAAAATTTATTCCAGGGGATAATTAAGCCAAGCTTTGCACCCCAGACCTGCCCAGAGACCCCAAAACCTTCTCCGAGTTTCCTTGTGCTCCACACCAAAGCCAGCAGGAAAATCCTTGGATTTAATGCTGAATTTAGGACAATTTTTTTATCCCTGACTGGGAAAATTAAAACCAGATTTTGCTTAAAAAAAAAAAAAAATAGGAAAAAAATGTTGTTGCGAGTCAGAACGTGAGAATGTTTTTTTTCCCCTTTTTTATGAGAAAAATATGGTGTTAATTTATAAATCTTCCTGATGAATGTGGGAGGGAGGCTCTGGAGCATGGGGAATCCCTGGCATGAAGGGTTGGAGCAGCAGGAAAAGCTGAGGGAGCTGGGAAAGGGGCTCAGCCTGGAGAAAAGGGGGATCAGGGGCTGTGGAAAATGGATTTGTAGAAAAGTTTTAAAGTTTGACAGAAGGGTTGGACAAATGGGGACCTTGTGGCTCTGCACAGTTCAACAGAAGGGGACAACCAGGGGGGTCAGGAACAGGGACAGGACAAAGGGACATGACCCAAAGCTGTGCTGGGGAGGTTTTGGTTGGATATTGGGAATTTTGGTCAGATATTGGAAATTTTGGCTGGATATTGGAAATTTTGGTCGGATATTGGAAATTTTGCTTAGATGTTGGAAATTTTGGTCGGATATTGGAAATTTTGGTCAGATATTGGAAATTTTGGTTGGATATTGGAATTTTTGGTTGGATATTGGAATTTTGGTCAGATATTGGAAATTTTGGTTGGATATTGGAAATTTTGGTTGGATCTTGGGAATTTTGGAATTTTCCTCCTGGGAAGTGCGGCAGTCGAGTTCCATCCTTGGGATGTGGCACTTGGGGACCCACTCAGCAGTGGCCTAGGGGGACACTTGGACTCGATGAGCTCAGAGGTCTTTCCCAACCCAACCAATTCCATGATTATCCCGTTCTCCACGTTTTTCCCATCCCACAGATCCCCCCAGGAACCTGAGGCTCCAATCCTTCGTGGAGAGCAGCCAGGGGACGGCCACCATCCTGCTGTGTGCCGTGGACAGCCACCCCCCGGCCCAGCTCACCCTGCTCAGGGGGGGACACCCGGTGGCCTCCAGCCCGCCCAGAGGAGGTGACAGCCCCCGGCAGAGCATCCGCGTGTCCCCCTCTCCCAACGCGCTGCGCTTGGAATTCCGGGAAGCCTCCGAGGAGGATGAGGGTGAATACGAGTGCCAGGCACGGAGCGCCCTCGGTGACACCCGCGCGTCCCTCACGCTCCGGGTGCAAGGTGAGGAGGGGGACAAGGTCTTGGGGACACTACCAGGGGGGCGTTGAAGGATTTGGGGTACCCAATTTTGGAAGAGCTGGAGGTTGGAGATGCCAATTTCAGGCTGGGGGCTTTAAAGGGGAGAAGTGACCAAAATCCGCGCCTCACAGCCACCAGGGTGCTGGTACGACCCTCACACTCTGGGTGCAAAGTGAGGAGGGGGACAAGGCCTTGGGGACACTACCAGGGGGCGTTGAAGGGTGCTGGATTTGGGGGTACCCAATTTTGGAAGAGCTGGAGTTTGGGGACACCAATTTAGGGGTGACAGCTTCGAAGGGAAAAGGTGACAAAAATCCGCTCCCTGCTGGTCCTGGTACGACCCTCATGCTCCGGGTGCAAGGTGAGGAGGGGGACAAGGCATTGGGGACACTGCCAGGAGGGCGTTGAAGGGTGCTGGATTTGGGGTGCCAAATTTTGGAGGAGCTGGAGGTTGGGGACACCAATTTAGGGGTGACAGCTTCGAAGGGGAAAGGTGACCAAAATCCGCTTCCCACAGCCACCAGGGTCCTGGTGCGACCCCCATGCTCTGGGTACAAGGTGAGGAGGGGGACGAGGGCTTGGGGACACTGCCAGGGGAGTGTTGAAGGGTGCTGGATTTGGGGTACCAAATTTTGGAAGAGCTGGATGTTGGGGACACCAATTTGAGGCTGGGGGCTTTAAAGGGGAGAAGTGATGAAAATCCACTCCTCACAGCCACCAGGGTGCTGGTGCGACCCTCACACTCTGGGTGCAAGGTGAGGAGGGGGACGAGGGCTTGGGGACACTGCCAGGGGGCGTTGAAGCGTGCAGGATTTGGGGGTACCCAATTTTGGAAGAGCTGGAGATTGGGGACACCAATTTTGGGCTGGGGGCTTCGAAGGGAAAAGGTGACCAAAATCCGCTCCCCGCAGCCACCAGGGTGCTGGTGCGTCCCTCACGCTCTGGGTGCAAGGTGAGGAGGGGGACAAGGGCTTGGGGACACTGCCAGGGGGGCGTTGAAGGGTGTAGGATTTGGGGTACACAATTTTGGAAGAACTGGAGGTTGGGGACACAAATTTGGGGCTGGGGGCTTCGAAGGGAAAAGGTGACAAAAATCCGCTCCCCACAGCCACCAGGGTGCTGGTGCGACCCTCGGCCGAGGTGGCGGAGGGGACAGAGGTGACCCTGACGTGCCAGGCCCCTCAGGCGCAGCCGGGGACCCTCTACACGTGGTTCAAGAACGGGCGGTGGGTGACAGAGGGACCCGAGCCCTCGCTGGCGCTCCGCGGCCACCGCTCCGACGCGGGGCTCTACGGCTGCCGGGCGGGCCGGGGGCGCCGCGCCCCCCCCGTGGCCCTCGCCGTGCTCTGTGAGTGAGGGGCGACACCTCCGGGAGGGCGGGAGGGGACAGCAGGACGCGCCACCCCCGCGGGGACATCGCTGCCCGGTGTTGTGTCGCCACCCCGCGACAGGCGGCGACAGCGCAGCAGCCCCCGCTCGGGGGTGAGCTCCTTGTCGCCCGGCGGGGTGTGGGGGGACACTGGCTGTCCTTGTCGCCGCAGATGCCCCGCAGGAGCCCAGCTTTGTGGCGCTGGTGGAGCCGCGCGGGGGGCGACAGGCGGTGCTGCTGTGCTCGGCCGACGGTGTCCCCCCGCCGGACATCGCCGTGAGCAGGGGACAGGGCCACCCACCCCTGGCCACCAGCCTGGGCCCCTCCGACCCCCGCTTCGAGGTGCGGGCCACCCCCACGTCGCTGCGGGTGGGGATGGCGGGGCTGGAGCCCGGGGACGCGGGGCTCTACCTGTGCTCGGCCACCAACAGCCGCGGCTCGGCCACCGCGTCCCTGCGCCTGCAGGTGCCAGGTAAGGTGTCCCCGAGTGGCCAAGGTTGTCCCCGTGGGGTTGTCCCCGTGGGCGTTCCTGGAGTCCCCGATGTCGCTCCTCAGGGGTCACGCTGACGGTGGAGCCCTCGCAGGAAGTCGCCGAGGGCACCAAGGCCACCTTGAGCTGCTCGGCCACCGCCTGGGGGGACAAAGGTGTCAACTACACGTGGTACCGCGACGGGAGGTGGCTTTGGGAGGGACCGTCCGGCTCCTTCGTCCTCAGCCCCGTGTCCAGCGCCGACGCCGGTTCCTACCAGTGCCAGGCCAGCGGGACATGGGGCACGGCCACCTCTGTCCCCCTGACCCTCAGTGTCCTCTGTGAGTGTCCCCAGCGCCTCCAAGCCGCGTGTCCCCAGCCCCTGTCACTCGTGTCACCTCTGCAAGGCCAAGGGGAGTTCCCTCCTCTTCCTCTTCCTGCCCTGCTCCTCTCCCTTTGGGGATTTTGGTTTTGTTTTGTTTATTTTTAGGTAGATTTGGGGGCAAAATGCTCCAAATCTGAGGAATTTTCTGGCTGGGTGTGGAATGAGGGGCTGGGGAACGTGGGAAGCAACCAGGGTGGGAATGGATGGGGTGGGGATGATCCAGGATGGAGAAGGGATGAGTTACGAAGCTCTTGGTGGCTTTGGGAAAGGGATTTTGGGGGATTTTTTAGGATTGGTTCTTCAGAAGTTGGGTTTGGAGCCAAAAAGCTCCAACCCGAGGGGTTCTCCAGATGGAGGTGGGAGCAGAGGGTGAGACGATGATCCAGGATGGAGAAGGGATGATTTAGGAAGCTCTTGGTGGCTTTGGGAAGGGGATTTTGGGGGATTTTTTAGGATTGGTTCTTCAGAAGTTGGGTTAGGAGCCAAAAAGCTCCAACCTGAGGGGTTCTCCAGATGGAGAGTGAAGTTCTCTGGTGGGAGCAAAGGGCTGGAGAGGGTGAGACAATGATCCAGACTGGAGGGGAGACACATTAGGAAGTTTTTGGGAAAAGGATTTGGGGCCTTTTTTCAGGATTGCCCCTCAAAACTCAGATTCAGATCCCAGAAGCTCCAAGTCAGGAAGATTCTCCAACTTTGGGGCGGCAAGACAAGGACTGGAGAGGGTTTGAAGCCCCCAGCACCAGGATGAGTGGGATGGGACAGATCCAGGGCCACTTTACACCACTTTTGGCCATCCAGGCCAGGCTGTCCCACCCCGTGTCCCACTGCCACCCTCACTGTCCCCTCACAGACCCCCCTCGGGCCGTCTCGGTGAGCACCTTCCTGGAGAACCAGAACGGGCACGGGGCCATCGTGCTGTGCACGGCCCAGAGCCACCCGCCCTCCTCGCTGGCCCTGCTGCACCACGGCCACCTCCTGGCCACCAGCCTGTCCCCCGCTGTCACCCCGGGGGTGCGGGCCACCCCCTCGCACAACGCCCTGCGCGTGGAGCTGGTGGCCCTGGGGACAGCAGCCGGGGGACGCTACGTCTGCGTGGCCACCAACGCCCTGGGCAACGCCACGGCCAGCGCTGACTTTGATGTCCACAGTGAGTGGGGACACGGGAAATCCCAAAAAAATCCCAGGAATTGGGACATGGAATGGGGTCAAATGGCAAAATGTGAGGGTGGCACTTGTGGCTGTGTTGGGGACATCTGTCCCTGGTAGAGTGGCCCTTAGGATAGGGGACAGTGGTGCCACAGTCCCGCCACGGCCAGCGCTGACTTCGATGTCCACAGTGAGTGGGGACACGGGAAATCCCAAAAAAATCTCTGGAATTGGGAAATGGAATGGGGTGAAATGGCAAAATGTGAGGGTGGCACTTGAGGCAGTGCTGGGGTAGGGTGGGCCGTTAGGACAGGGGACAGTGGCACTCTGGGCAATGCCACAGCCAGCACTGACTTCGACATCCACAGTGAGTGGGGACAGAGCCTCAGTGGGGACATGGAGATCCCAAAAAATTCCCTGGAACTGGGAAATGGGATGGGGTCAAATGGCAAAATGTGAGGGTGGCACTTGTGGCAGTGCTGGGGTCGGGTGACCTTTAGGACAGGGGACAGTGGCACCCTGGGCAACGCCACGGCCAACGCTGACTTCGATGTCCACAGTGAGTGTGGACGCAGGAAATCCCAAAAAAATCCCTGGAATTGGGAAATGGAATGGGGTCAAATGGCAAAATGTGAGGGTGGCACTTGTGGCTGTATTGGGGACATCTGTCCCTGATAGGGTGGCCTTTAGGACAGGGGACAGTGGCGCCCTGGGCAACACCACGGCCAGCGCGGACTTTGTTGTCCACAATGAGTGGGGACAGAGCCTCAATGGGGACCTGGAGATCCCAAAAAATCCCGGAATTGGGACATGGAATGGGATCAAACTTCAAAATGTGAGGGTGGCACTTGTGGCTGTGTTGGGGACATCTGTCCCTGGTAGGGTGGCCTTTAGGACAGGGGACAGTGGCAGCCAGGAGCAGCAATTGTCCCCACCTGTGACTTTCCCCCACGTGCATCCTCACCCCAAATGCTGCCTGTTCCCCATTTTGTCACCCCCAGTGTCCCCTTCACTCCTTTTGGGGCACCCTGATGTCTGGGGGGTCCCTGCTGGCACTGTCCCCATCTCTGTCCCCAGCTCTGAGCCACCTGAGGACCTTCCGTGTCCTGTCCGGGCTGTTCGTGGCCATCGTGGCCATCGCCACCGTGGCCCTGCTGGCCCTGAAGGTGTGGCCCAGGTGACGTCCTGGATGGGGCGGGGGGACAGGGACACCTGGGTGGCACAGGGACCATGGGATGGGGGACAGATCCCCAGGGTGGCACAGGGACCCTGGGATCAAGGGACAGGAACCCCAAGATGGGGGGACAGGGACCCCAAGGTGGCACAGGGACCATGGGGTCAAGGACAGGGACCCTGGGATGGGGGGACAGGGACACCGGGGTGGCACAGGGACCACGGGATCAGGGGACAGGGACCCCAAGATGGGGGGATGGGGACACTAGAGTGGCACAGGGACCCCAGGGTGGCACAGGGACCAGGGGGTCAGGGGACAGGGACCCCAGAACGAGGGGACAGGCACCCCAAGATGGGGGGACAGGGACCCCAGGGTGGCACAGGGACCACGGGATCTAGGGACAGGGACCTCAAGATGGGGGACAGGGACCCCAGGGTGGCACAGGGACCAGGGGGTCAAGGGACAGGGACCCCGGGATATGGGGACAGGGACATTGGGATGGGACACGAACTCTGGGATGGGAGGACAGAAGCCCCAGGGTGGTGGGACAGTGACCCTGGGGTGGTGACAAGACCCCCAGGGTGGTGGGACAGTGACCCTGGCACAGTGACAAGGACCCCAAGATGGCAGGACAGTGACCCTGGGGTGGTGACAAGGACCCCGGGGTGGTGGGACAGTGACCCTGGCATAGTGACAATGACCCCGGGGTGGAGGGACAGTGACCCTGGCACAGTGACAAGGACCCCAAGATGGCAGGACAGTGACCCTGGGGTGGTGACAATGACCCCGGGGTGGTGGCAGCTCCCTGTGTTCCCTGCCAGGGTCAGGAATTTCCGGAGCTGGTCCCGTGCCGAGGACACCCTGGAGCTGAGGAGCAAACAGGACCTGCCACAGGTGGGGACATCCCTGGGGACAGCCCTGGGGACATCACTGGGGACATCCCTGGGGACATCACTGGGGTCCCCTGAGCTGTCAGGGGTCCCTTGCGGGATCCCCAGTGTGGGAATTGGGATGTGGATCCAGGATTGGGCCCAGCCTGGTGGCCCTGTGGTGGCACCACAGCGTGGCTGTCACTGTCGCACGGACAGGAGGGACAGAGCCATGAGGGGACCCAAAATCCCCGTGCCAGCCTCATGCCAGAGGGGCTCCATGGCACAGAGGGGTGGCAGCCCCTCCCAGGATGTCCCCTGTCCCCAGGGAGTGTCCCCAGCCATGGACAGGGTGTCCCCAGCCACGGGCACCATCCAAACATGGACAGGATGTCCCCAGCCATGGACAGGGTGTCCCCAGACAAGCACAGGGTGTCCCCAGACAAGCACAGGGTGTTCGCAGAGGACAGGGTGTCCCCAGTCATGGACAGAATGTCCCCAGACAGGGACAGGATGTCCCCAGACATGGACAGGATGTCCCCAGCCACAGACAGTTTGTCCCTAGACATCAGCAGTGTCCTGAGCCAAGGGCAGAGTGTCCCCAGACGTAGACAGGGTGTCCCCAGCCAGGGACAGGGTGTCCCCAGTGATGAGCAGTGTCGCCAGCCGAGGGAAGGGTGTCCCCAAAAAAGGACAGGATGTCCCCAGAGACAGACAGGGTGTCCCCAGACAAGGACAGGGCGTCCCCAATCATGACCAGTGTCCCCAGCCCTGGACAGGGCATCCCCAGCCCTGGACAGGGTGTCCCCAGACAGGTGCAGGATGTCCCCAGCCATGGACAAAATGTCCCCAACCATGGCAGAGTGTCCCCAGCCAAGGGCAGGGTGTCCCTCGACATGAGCAGGGTGTCCCCAGACAAGCACACGGTGTCCCCAGACAAGGAAAAGGTGTCCCCAGCCATAGACAGGGTGTCCCCCGACACGTGCAGGGTGTCCCAGCCATGGACAGAATGTCCCCAACCATGGCAGAGTGTCCCCGACCAAGGGCAGGACTTCCCCAGACAAGGACAGGATGTCCCCAGCCCTGGACACGGTGTCCCTAGACAAGGACAGGGTGTCCCCAGACAAGGACAGGGCGTCCCCAATCATGAGCACTGTCCCCAGACATGGGCAGGGTGTCCCCAGACAAGGACAGGGCGTCCCCAGAGAAGGACAGGGTGTCCCCAGCCCTGGACACGATGTCCCTAGACAAGGACAAGGTGTCCCCAGACAAGGACAAGGTGTCCCCAGACAAGGACAAGGTGTCCCCAGACAAGGACAGGGTGTCCCCAGACAAGGACAAGGTGTCCCCAGCCCCTCCCAACCTTTTCCAGATGGATGGAGCATCCTGACCCGGTGGCTCCTGGACCCCAGGCCAGCTGCGGCCGCTGCAATTTCCCCATCCTGGCTGGACCCAGGGACTCCCCCGGGGACCCCCCGGCCCCATTCCAGCCCCTCGTCCCCTCCCCATGGATCCTTGTCACCACCAGGTGACACCACCGGGCTGGGAAACCCCGGGACAAGAATAAAACCCGACCTCCCGACGTCCTGCTTGTCACCGCCTGTCCCTTTTCCCTGCCATCCATCCCCTTGGAGAGGAGGGGGACACTGCGGTCCCCAAGCCACCCGTGTCCCCTGGGATGAGGGGACCTGGGGATGGGGACTCTGCTTGCTGGTGGCAGCGGGGCGGTGTCGCCTCGGGCCATGTCCCCTCGGGCCGTGTCCCCGCTGCCGTTAGATGTCACTGTGTGGCCACCAGACCTGGCCTCGGGGATGTGGCTTTGGGATTGGAGCTGCAGCTTCCCGGGAATGGGGGGAATTTGGGATCGGGGGGGATTTGGGATCGGGGGGAATTTGGGATCGGGGGGGATTTGGGATCGGGGGGAATTTGGGATCGGGGAGGGATTTGGGATCGGGGGGAAATTTTGGGATCGGGGGGATTTGGGATCGGGGGCGGGGATTTGGGATCGGGGGGGAATTTTGGGATCGGGGACGGGGATTTGGGATCGGGGGGATTTGGGATCGGGGGCGGGGATTTGGGATCAGGGGGATTTGGGATAGCTGGGGGGGATTTGGGATCGGGGGGCATTTGGGATCGGGGGGGATTTGGGATCGGGGGAATTTGGGATTGGGGGGGGATTTGGGATCGGGGGATTTGGGATCGGGGGCTCCCGTGTTTTATCCCCCCCTCTGTGCCCGTTCCACTGCCAGAGCATGTGCTGGGCTGTCCCCATCCCTGTCATTGTTTTTGTCCCTGTCCGTGTCCCCATCCCGGTCCCCTGTCCTGCTCCCGTGCCAGCCCCGGTCCCTGTCCCCATCTCCATTTCCATTTCCATCCCTGTCCCCATCCCTGTCCCCATCCCTGTCCCCATTTCTCTTCCCAACCGTGTCCCCATCCCCATCTCCATTATTTTCCCCATCCTCATCTGTGTCCCCATCCCTGTCCCCCTCCCTGTCCCCATCCCTGTCCCCTCTTCCCTCATTATGCCCACCCCGTGTCCCCATTGCTGTCCCCATCCCTGTCCCCACCCCTGTCCCTGTTCCATCTCCAGTCCCATCTGTGTCCCCATCCCTGTCCCCTCTCCGTGCCCTGCGCACAGCCAGCAGGGTGGTGGCAGGGTCACGGGCAGGGTGGCAGTGCGGTGACAGCCCTCTGGCACGGTGGTGACAGCGCGGAGGCGACAGGGCGGTGTCACCACCCCTGCCCCCCACGCCAGCGCCGCCTCCTCCCCGCGGTCCCCGCGGGCACCGAGGGGCAGCGGGGTCAAACTTTGTCACCTGCGCCCGCCTGGTGACAGAGGTGACCCGGCCGCTCCCTCCCTCGGGCTGGCGCTCACCTTTCCGAGGACCCTCCGCTCCAGCGCCACCACCCCCAGTGCCACCCCCCTAGTGCCACCATCCCCAGCGCCACTACCCCCTGTGTCATCACCCCCAGTGCCACCACCCCCAGTGCCACCACCTCCGCTGCCACCATCCCCAGTGCCACCACCCCCAGCGCCACCACCCCAGTGCCACCACCCCAGTGCCACCATCCCCAGTGCCACCACCCCCAGCGCCACCACCCCAGTGCCACCACCCCAGTGCCACCATCCCCAGTGCCACCGCCCCTAGTACCAACACCCCAGTGCCACCACCCCCAGTGCCACCATCCCCAATGCCACCATCCTCAGTGCCACCACCCTCAGCGCCACCACCCCAGGTCCTCCTCGGAATTCCAGCCTGGATTCCCCGTGGAGCGGGGTCGGGATCAGGATCGGGGTCGGGATCGGGGTCGGGATCAGGAGCAGGATCGGGATGGGGAGGGGGGTCGGGATCAAGATCAGGAGCGGGATTGGGAGTGGGATTGGCATTGGGATTGGGATTGGGATCGGAGCAGGAGCGGGATCAGGAATGGGGAGCGAGAGCGGGGTCGGATGAAGATCAGGAGCAGGATTGGGGTCGGGATCGGGGACCACGAACGGGATTGGAATTAGGAATGGGATTGGGATCGGGATTGGGATTGGAAGTGGAATGGGGAGCAGGAGCGGGATTGGGATTGGGATTAAGATTGGGACTGGGACTGGGATTGGGATTGGGATCGGGATCAGGATCGGAAGTGGAATGGGGAGCAGGATTGGGATTGGGATTGGGATTGGGATCGGGATCGGGATCGAGATCGGGATTGGGATTGGGATTGGGATTGGGATCGGGATCGGGAGTGGGATTGGGATTGGGATCAGGATCGGGATCGGGATTGGGATCGGGATTGAGATCGGGATTGGGATCAGGATTGGGATCGGGATCGGGATCGGGATCGGGATCAGGATTGGGATCGGGATCGGGATCGGGATCGGGATTGGGATTGGGATCGGCTCCCTGAGCCCGCACCGGAGGCAGGAAGGGATCCCGGCTGTTCCCAGCAGGGCAGGGCAGGGGGGGATCCCAGGGTTCGGGGGCTCAGGGGGGGCTTTGGGGGTGGTCCCAGCGGTTCTGGGGTCTCCATCCCGCCTGGAGCCACGGGCACAGGCGAGCTGGGAAAGGCGGGAGCAGCCAGGAACGGGGTTGGGGTGCCCGGAGGGTTTAACCCGTGCCAGCCCCGCAGGAATTGGGGTGCCTGGCTGCCTTAACCCGTGCCAGGGCCTCAAGGATTGGCATTCCAGGCTGCTCTAACCCGTGCCAGAGTGCCAGGAGTTGGGGTGCCTGGATGGTTTAACCCGTGCCAGGCTGCTCAAACCCGTGCCAGGCTGCCTTAACCCGTGCCAGCCCTGCAGGAATCGCGGTGCCAGGCTGCTCTAACCCGTGCCAGGCCACTCTAACCCGTGCCAGGCCGCTCTAACCCGTGCCAGCCCTGCAGGAATCGCGGTGCCAGGCCGCTCTAACCCGTGCCAGGCTGCTGTAACCTGTGCCAGGCTGCTCTAACCCGTGCCAGTGCTGCAGGAATGGTGGTGCCAGGCTGCTCTAACCCGTGCCAGGCTTTTCTAACCCGTGCCAGGCTGCTCTAACCCGTACCAGGCTCCCTTATCCCGTGCCAGGCTGCAGAAACCACGGTGTCAGGCCGCTCTAACCCGTGCCAGGCTCCCTTATCCCGTGCCAGCGCTGCAGCCCGGCCCGTGCTGCGGGCGCGGTGCCCCCGGGGCTCCCCCCGTGCCCCCCCCGCTCCCCGCCTGGCACGTTGAGCCAAATCCCGCGGTCACGTGGGGCCGGGCCGAGCGGGGCCGGGTCACGGAGCGGCCACCGGGGCCGGGAACGTGCGCGGGGCTGAGAGCGGCGCTAATCCCCACCGGGAGGGGACCGGAGGGGACAGCGGGGCTGGGGGCTCCTGGTGGGGTTGGGGACACGAGGGGACAGGAGGGGACAGAGGGGCTGGGGGCTCCTGGCGGGGTTGGGGACACGAGGGGACAGGAGGGGACAGAGGGGCTGGGGGCTCCTGGCGGGGTTGGGGACAGCAGGACAGCGGGCTGGGGGCTCCTGGCGGGGTTGGGGACACAAGGGGACAGGAGGGGACAGAGGGGCTGGTGGCTCTTGGTGGCGTTGGGGACAGGAGGGGACAGCGGAGGTGGTGGCTCCTGGTGGGGTTGGGCACACGAGGGGACAGGAGGGGACAGAGGGGCTGCGGGCTCCTGGTGGAGTTGGGGACAGCAGGACAGCAAGGCTGGTGGCTCCTGGTGGCGTTGGGGACAGAAGGAGACAGAGGAACTCCTGATGGGGTTGGGGACAGGAGGGGACAGGAGGGGACAGAAGGGCTGGTGGCTCTTGCTGGGGTTGGGGACAGGAGGGGACAGAGGGGCTGGGGGCTGCTGGTGGGGTTGGGGACACGAGAGGACAGCAGAGCTGGGGGGCTCCTGGTGGCGTTGGGGACAGGAGGGGACAGGAGGGGACAGAGGAGTTGCCGGCTCCTGGTGGGGTTGGGGACAGGGGGGGACAGGAGGGGACAGCGGGGCTGGGGGCTCCTGGTGGGGTTGAGGACAGTAGGGGACAGAGGGGTTGGTGACTCCCGGTGGGATTGGGGACAGGAGGGGACAGCGGGGCTGGTGGCTCCTGGTAGAGTTGTCACCGCGCTAGAGGAGTGGCAGGTGTTGGTTGGGATGGCTGTGTGTGGTGGTGACATGGAGGGTGACACCTGTGTGAGAGGGGTCACGGTGTCCCCATGCAGGGTGACACCCTGTGAGCAGTGTCACAGTGTCCCCCAGCAGGTGTGACCCCTCTGTGAGCGGTGTCACAGTGTGACATCCTTTGTGGATGATGTTGTGGTGTCCCCATGCAGGCGTGACCCACTTTGAACGATGTCACACTGTCCCCACACAGGTGTGACATCCTTGAGAGCACTGTTTTGGTGTCCCCATGTGGGTGTGACCCCTCTGTGAACGATGTCACAGTGTCCCCATGCAAGTGTGACACCTGTGTGAGCAGTGTCACAGTGTCCCCATGCTGGTGTGACCCCTCTATGATTGGTGTCACATTGTCCCCATCCACGGTGACACCCTGTGAATGGTGTCACAGTGTCCCTACGCAGGTGACACCCTGTGAGCACTGTCACAGTGTCCCCATGCAAGTGTGACATCCTTTGTGGAGGTTGTTATGGTGTCCTCATGCAAGTGTGACCCACTTTGAACAATGTCACACTGTCCCCACACAGGTGAGACCCTTCTATGACCGGTGTCACATTGTCCCCATGCACGGTGACACCCTGTGAGCGGTGTGACATTGTGCCCATGCACGGTGACACCCTGTGAGCGGTGTCACAGTGTCCCCACGCACGGTGACACCCTGTGAGCAGTGTCACAGTGTCCCCAGCCCGATGTGACACCCGTGTCCCTCCCTGGGCCCCCCGATCCCAGCAGGGCGGGGTGTGGGAACTCTCTGGGGACATCGTGGGACAACCCCATTGTCCCCTTTAGGGTCCCCCCAGGCCTCCCCCTGCCACCGCCGCCCTCCCGGGTGTCCCCAGCAGTGTCCCCAAGCCACACCCGCTAAGTCCATCCCGCCTGTCCCTTGTCACCCGTGACCTGGGGACAGCACAGCTTGGTGGCCCTGTTGGGGACACTGCAGGGGACATCCCCCCCTCCTCTGCCACCCCTCTGTGGGTGGCAGCGACAGCGGTGACAGGACAGGCCACCACCTCCCTGTCCCCTTGTCACACGGGGCTGCCCCTCGTGGCCCCTCCTGCCGGGGGATGTCCCCAATGGGGTCAGGGTGTCCCTGTCGGGGTGTCCCCAATGGGGTCAGGGTGTACCCAGTGGGATCGGGGTGTCCCTAGTGGGGTCATGGTGTCCCCAATAGGGTCGGGGTGTCCCAAATGGGGGTCGGGATGTCCCCAGTCGGGTCGGGGTGTCCCCAGTAGGGTCGGGGTGTCCCCAGTGGGGTCGGGGTGTCCCAAATGGGGTCGAGTGTCCCCAGTAGGGTCGGGGTGTCCCTGCTGGGGTGTCCTCAATGGGGTCGGGGTGTCCCAAATGGGGGTCAGGGTGTCCCCAGTAGGGTCAGGGTGTCCCTAATGGGGTCGGGGTGTCCCCAATGGGGTCAGGGTGTCCCTAATGGGGTCGGGGTGTCCCCAGTGGGGTCGAGATGTCCACAATAGGGTCGGGGTGTCCCCAGTAGGGTCGAGATGTCCACAATAGGGTCGGGGTGTTCCCAGTGGGGTCGGGGCGTCCCTGTCACCCACTCCAGACCCCCCCGTGCCGCTGTCCCCCCTCCTTTCTCTGCCGGGGTCACCCCAAAACCCAAATTTGGGGGGGAAGGGGGGGTCCCACGGTTGTGCCCCCCCAAATCTGCTGGGTGCCTCAGTTCACCCCTCAGTTCATCCTCTCCTTTGGCGTCCCCACTCTTGGGGACCCTGGTGTCACCCCCGCCGTGGGAGGGGACACGGGGAGGACAAGGGGAGGACACGAGGGACCGGAGAGGGATTCCTGGAGCTGCGATCCCTCAGGGATCACGGAGATCGGGAGGGAGAGGGGATCCCGGGAACTGGGGTGCTGCGGGGGGGACCTGGATCCCAGATTTAGGATCCCAGGTTCAGGATCCCAGGAACGGGACCCCAGGTTTAGGATCCCAGGTTTAGGATCCCGGATTTAGGATCCCAGGTTTAGGATCCCAGGAACGAGACCCCAGGTTTAGGATCCCGCGTTTAGGATCCCAGGAGCGGCATCCCAGGTTCAGGATCCCAGGTTTAGGGTCCCCGGTTTAGGATCCCCCGTTTAGGATCCCGGGAGCGGGACCCCAGGTTTAGGATACAAGGATCGAGACCTCAGGTTTAGGATCCCAGGCTGAGGATCTCAGGTTTAGAATCTCAGGTTTAGGATCCCAGGTTTAGGATCCCAGGTTTAGGATCTCAGGTTTGGGATCTCAAGTTTAGCATCTCAGGTTTAGGATCCCCGGTTTAGGGTCCCGGGTTTAGGATCCCCGGTTTAGGATCCCAGAAGGGGAATCCCAGGTTTAAGACTCCAGGATCTAAACCTCAGGTTCCTGGGATCCTCGATTTAGGATCTCAGGAGCAGGATCCCAGGTTTAGGATCCTGGGATCGGGACCTCAGGTTTAAGATGCCGGGTTTAGGATCAAAGGATCGGGACCTCTAGTTTAGGACCCCAGGAACGGGACCCTAGGTTTAGGATCCCCAGTTTAGGATCCCCGGTTCAGGATCCCGGGTTTAGTGTCCCCGGTTTAGGATCCCGTGTTTAGGATCCCGTGTTTAGGATCCCCAGTTTCGTGTCCCCGGTTTAGGATCCCGGGTTTAGGATCCCCGGTTTAGGACCCCAGGAACAAGACCCCAGGTTTAGGATCCCCGGTTTAGTGTCCCTGGTTTAGGGTTCCTGGTTTAGGATCCCCGGTTTAGTGTCCCCGGTTTAGGATCCTCGGTTTAGGATCCCGGGTTTAGGATGCCGGGTTTAGGATCCCAGGTTTAGGATCCTCGGTTTAGGATCCCGTGTTTAGGATCTTCGGTTTAGGATCCCGGGTTTCGTGTTCCCGGTTTAGGATCCCGGGTTTAGGATCCCCGGTTTAGGACCCCAGGAACAAGACCCCAGGTTTAGGATCCCCGGTTTAGTGTCCCTGGTTTAGGGTTCCTGGTTTAGGATCCCCGGTTTAGTGTCCCCGGTTTAGGATCCTCGGTTTAGGATCCCGGGTTTAGGATCCCATATTTAGGATCCCGGGTTTCATGTCCCCGGTTTAGGATCCCGGGTTTAGGATGCCGGGTTTAGGATCCCAGGTTTAGGATCCTCGGTTTAGGATCCCGTGTTTAGGATCTTCGGTTTAGGATCCCCGGTTTAGGATCCCAGGTTTAGGATCCTCGGTTTAGGATCCCGGGTTTAGGATCCCATATTTAGGATCCCGGGTTTCATGTCCCCGGTTTAGGATCCCGGGTTTAGGATGCCGGGTTTAGGATCCCAGGTTTAGGATCCTCGGTTTAGGATCCCGTGTTTAGGATCTTCGGTTTAGGATCCCGGGTTTAGGATCTTCGGTTCAGGATCCCGGGTTTCGTGTTCCCGGTTTAGGATCCCGTGTTTAGGATTCCGTGTTTAGGATCCCTTGTTTAGGATCCCTGGTTTAGGATCCCCGGTTTAGGATCCCAGGTTTAGGATCCCAGGAACAAGACCCCAGGTTTAGGATCCCGGGTTTAGGATCCCCGGTTTAGAATCCCCGGTTTAGGATCCCATATTTGGATCCCGGGTTTAGTGTCCCCGGTTTAGTGTCCCCGGTTTAGGATCCCGGGTTTAGGATCCCATATTTACGATCTCGGGTTTAGGATCCCGGGTTTAGGATCCCGGGTTTAGGATCCCGGGTTTAGGATCCCCGGTTTAGGATCCCAGGTTTAGGATCCTCGGTTTAAGATTCCAGGTTTAGGATCCCGGGTTTAGGATCCCCCGTTTACGATCCCGGGTTTAAGATCCAGGGTTTAGAATCCCCGGTTTAGGATCCCTGGTTTAGGATCCCCGGTTTAGGATCCCCGGTTTAGGATCCCTGGTTTAGGATCCCCGAGTTTAGGATCCCAGGTTTAGGATCCGGGATCCCGGGTTTAAGATCCAGGGTTTAGAATCCCCGTTTTAGATCCCGTGTTTAGGATCCCGAGTTTAGAATCCCAGGTTTAGGATCCCCGGGTTTGGATCCCGTGTTTAGGATCCCGTGTTTAGGATCCCACATTTAGGATCCCGAGTTTAGGATCCCGAGTTTAGGATCCCAGGTTTAGGATCCGGGATCTCGGGGGGATCGGGGCTGCCCGGTCCCGCACCCCGCACACGGAGTTGTCCCCGCGGCCCCGCTCCCGTTCGGGGTGGGGACACCGCGGGTGGCAGCGCTGCCCGGGTCCCCCCGGTGCGGGCCCGGGCTCGGGCTCGGGCTCGGTGTCGGGGCAGGGGCAGGGGCTCCCGGGGGTGCTGCGGGACCGGGACCCCCCGATTTCGTTTCATTTCTTTTAATTTCGTTTCATTCCTTTTTATCAGGGCGGGCGCGGCGGGGCCGGGCCGGGAGGAGCGCGCCCGCTCTCGGGAGATCCTGGCGGGGTTGGGGACAGCCAGGCCCGGGGCTGGGGTGTCCCCAAGGCCTGGCGGGATGTCCCCAACATTCCCACACCGGGGACAGCCCGAACTCCCCGGGCGCGGCCGCTCCGGTAACGAAACCGGCGCTGCCCGAGCTCAGCGCGGGCCCGACGGGGCCGGGGACACACGGGGATGTCCCCGAGGGTGCGACCCGATGACACCGGGACACGGCGGGGTGGGCACACTGCTCGGGTGTCCCTGCACGGTCACACGATGCCACTCGCACGCAGCCGTGTGTGAGCGCCGGTGCGGCCACCCCGATGTCCCCAAACCCGCCACCCCGGGGACAGGAGGGGTGGCCGGTCACGCTGTGCCCACGTGGCTGCCCCGTGGCCGTGTGGCCGTGTCCACTCGCAGCAGCCGGACACCGTCCCACGGCATCCATGGCCATTGCTCTGGTGTCCCTTCATGTCCCCTCACTGTCCCCTGGTGTCCCCGCACAGTCCCCATTGTCCCCTCACCTTTACCCGTGTCCCTGCAATGTCTGTGTTTGTAGTGCAGTGTCCCCATCCCCTCGTGTCCCCTCACAGCCCCCTGAGTTTTTGCCCGATGTCCCTTCACAGTCCCCTCGGTGTCTCTTCACAGTGTCCCCGTTGTCCTCTCACAGTCTCTAGGGTTTTTGCCCCGTTTCCCATGTCCCCACACAGCTCCCGGTGTCCCCACACAGTTCCCGGTGTCCCCACACAGCTCCCGGTGTCCCCACACAATTCCCGTGTCCCCACACAATTCACGGTGTCCCCACACAGCTCCCGATGTCCCCACACAGTTCCCGGTGTCCCCACACAGCTCCCGGTGTCCCCACACAATTCCCGTGTCCCCACACAATTCACGGTGTCCCCACACAATTCCCGTGTCCCCGCACTGTCCCCCCGTGTTTTTACACGGCTCCCCCATGTCCTTGAACTTGTCCCCGTGTCCCCTCACGGTCTCCCCGTGTTTCTGCCATGTCCCTGCACTGTCCCCTCGTGTTTTCGCGCCCCGCGTGTCCCCACGCAGTTCTCTCGTATCCGTGCCCAGTCCCTCCATGTCCCCCTGTGTCCCCAAACAATTCTGGGTGTCCCCAACAGCTCCCGGTGTCCCCGCACAGCCCCGCCGTGTTTTTCACAGCTCCCCCGTGTTGTCCCCACACAGTCCCCCTGTGTCCCCCCACAGCTCCAGGTGTCCCCTCACCATCCCCCCGTGTTTTTCACGGCTCCCCCATAGCCCTGAACTTGTCCCCGTGTCCCTTCACATCCCCCCGTGTCCCCACACAGTTCCCCGATGTCCCCACGCTGTCCCTTTCTGTCCCCACACAGCCCCCCCGTGTCCCCACGCTGTCCCTTTCTGTCCCCACACAGCCCCCCCGTGTCCCCACGCTGTCCCTTTCTGTCCCCGCACAGTCCCTGGGTGTTTTGCCCCGTTCCCCGTGTCCCCACACAATTCCCGGCGTCCCCACACAATTCCCAGTGTCCCCACACTGTCCCCCCATTCCCCACGCTGTCCCTTTCTGTCCCCGCACAGTTTCCCTGCATCCCTTCACGATCCCCTCGTGTCCCCACAAAATTCCCCCGTGTCCCTTCACAGTCACCAGTGTCCCCTCACAGTTCCCCCCGTGTCCTTTCACCGTCCCCGGTGTCCCCTCAGTGTCCCCCCGCCTTTTCACAGTTCCCGGTGTCCCCTCAAAGTCCCCGGTGTCTCCCCACACTTCCCGTGTCCCCTCAGTGTCCTCCCACGTTTTCACAGATCCCCCGTGTCCCTTCACAGTCGCCAGTGTCCCCTCACGGTCCCCCATGTTTTCACAGTTCCCGGTGTCCCCTCAGTGTCCCCTCGCGTCCCCTCACAGTCCCCGGTGTCCCCTCGCAGTCCTCGGTGTCCCCTCAGTGTCCCCCCGCGTTTTCACAGTCCTGCCGTGTCCCTTCACTGTCCGCCCGTGTCCCCACAAAATTCCCCCGTGTCCCCTCACAATCCCCAGCGTGCCCTCAGTGTCCCCCATGTTTTCACAGTTCCCGGTGTCCCCTCACTGTCCCCTCCGTGTTTTCACAGTCCTCCCGTGTCCCTTCACGTTTCCCTCGTGTCCTTTCACCGCCCCCAGTGTCCCCTCACAGTCCCGATGTCCCCTCAGTGTCCTCCCGCATTTTCCCAGTTCCCGGGGTCCCCTCACAGTCCCCGGTGTCTCCCCACAGTTCCCGGTGTCCCCTCACTGTCCCCTCCGTGTTTTCACAGTCCTCTGAGTCCCTTTACGGTTCCCCCGTGTCCTTTCACCGTCCCCGATGTCCCCTCGCAGTCCCCAGTGTCCCCCTCAGTGTCCCCCATGTTTTCACAGTCCCTCCGTGTGGCTTCACAGTCCTGTGTCCCCTCAGAGTCCCCCCGTGTCCCCTCACAGTCCCGCGTCCCCTCATGGTCCTCGGTGTCCCCTCAGTGTCCCCCGTGTCCTTTCACCGTCCCCGGTGTCCCCTCACTGTCGCCCACGTTTTCACAGTTCCTCCGTGTCCCTTCACAGTCCTGTGTCCCCACGCAACCCCCACGTGTTCCCTCAGTGTCCCCCCACATTTTCACAGTTTCCCAATGTCCCTTCACGGTCCCCCCGTGTCCCCTCACAGTCCCCGGTGTCTCCTCAGAGTCTCGTGTCCCCTCACGGTCCCGCCGTGTCCCTGCACATTCCCCCATGTCCCCTCACAGTCTCGTGTCCCCTCAGTGTCCCCTCGTGTTTTCACACTCCCCGATGTCCCCTCACAGTCCCGTGTCCCCTCAGTGTCCCCCCGTGTTTTCACACTCCCCCAGTGTCCCCACACTGTCCCTCGGTGTCCCCTCAGTGTTCCCCCGGGTTTTCAGAGTCCCTGATGTCCCCTCACTGCTCCCTCGTGTCCCCTCACGGTCCCCCCGTGTCCCTGCACATTCCCCTCGTGTTCCCTCACAGTCCCGTGTCCCCTCAGTGTCCCCTCGTGTTTTTACACTCCCCGATGTCCCCACGCTGTCCCCCGGTGTCCCCTCAGTGTCCCCCCGTGTTTTCACACTCCCCCGGTGTCCCCACACTGTCTCCCCATGTCCCCTCAGTGTCCCCCCGTGTTTTCACATTCCCCCGATGTCCCCTCACGGCTTCCCCGTGTCCCCTCAGTGTCCCCCGTGTTTTCACATTTCCCCGTGTCCCCTCACAGTCCCGTGTCCCCTCACAGTCCCGTGTCCCCTCAGTGTCCCCGCGTGTTTTCACACTCCCCCGGTGTCCCCACACTGTCCCCCGGTGTCCCCACACTGTCCCCGCTCCCTCCGAGGCCCCGCACCGTTCCCGGCCTCCGCCGCTCTCTCCCGGCACAGCCCGGCCCCGGGGGTCTCTCGGCGGGGTCCCCACCCGGGGCTGTCCCCTGTTCCTTGGCGGGGACAAGCAGAAATGTCCCCCCCCTCACTCCCGCTGCCCTCCGAGCCCGGGACCCACCGGGAGCGGCCGGTTCGGTACCGGGGGAAGCCGCGGCTCCGCTCCCGCAGCCAGGCCCGGGGCCGAGCCGAGCGCACCGAGCCCGGCCTTACCTCCATCTCCGGGACACCGGGAGAACCGGGAGAGTGCGGATCCGGCTCTAAACCGGGAAAATCGAGGAATTCCGCGGGGTTTCTTCGCTCCCGGATGCGGCGGGGCGGGCCCGGGGGCTCGGCGAGGCCGGCGGCGGAGCGGGAGCGCCGGGAACGGGGATGCACCGGGAGAGCGCGGCCGCTCCCACCCCGGGCAGGGCTTGGCTGGGCTGGGTGTGCTGGGCAGCGAGAAAAAACGGGAATATCGATAATAAAAACACCCATAAACGGTGCTGATAAGGACTAATTGTGGTGTTAATAGGACTAATAATAGGAATAGGAGCGGCACTAATAATAGCAAGGCTAATAGTGACACTAATACTGCTAATATTAACGCTAATTAAAACAACAACAACAGCGCTAAACCCGCCCCGAAAACAACAACAATCACGCAGCAAAAAATGAGATTTTAAAATTAAGGTTATTTTTATAATATTGTTGCTTTTTGAGGATCTGGGAGCCCGCGGATTTCCTCTCTTCCCCTTCCCGGCAGCTCGCATCTGGTATTTCTCCGTTTTCCCCCGTTTCTCCTTCTCCCGGAGCAAATCTTCTCGTTATTATTCACGTTAATCGTGGAGATAACGGAAAAAAAAAAAAACAAAGCAAAACAAAACAAATCAAAACCAAAAACCAACAGCAGGTTGCGTGAGGAGGCGGCGGGGGCTGAGCGGGCACCGGCGGCTTAGCGGGCACCGGGGCGGCTTCTCCGCCGCCCGTTCCGCAGCCTCAGCCGCCGCTCGGGGCCGGGGCTCGGCGAAAGGAGGAATTTTCGTTCCAGCAGCTCCCGGGCGATCGCCGCCCTCCGTCTTCCCGGTGGGACCGGCCCGCAGCCTCTCCCCGCGGCCCCGAGGGGCTGAGGCCGCAGGGCGGGCTGGGTTTGGGGTAATTTTCCTTGTTTTCGTTAAAAATCGTTGGTTGGTGGCGCATCCACCAGCGGGCCCGGTGGCGGGGATGGTGGAGCCCGGCTGTCCGGTTGTCCGGTTGTCCGGCTGTCCGGTTGTCCGGTTGTCCGGCTGTCCGGCCCTGGCCCTGCCGCAGCCCCGGGAGCGGAGAAGCGGCAGCGGGGAACCGGGAACGGGGAGCGGGGAGCCGGGAATCGTTTCCGACCGCCAGCTCCTTCCTCGGAGAGGCGGCTCCGTCCCCGCTCGCCCCTCCGGGCCCCGCAGAACCGGGGCTGCAGCCCGGGACCACCGGCCTGGAGCAGGGCCCGTCCCCGGCGCTCTCCCCGCTCGGCCCTTTTCGTTCGCTTTATTTCCTTCCCTTCTTCGCCCTTTTGATTTCTTTCCTTTTACTTTCCTCATCTCTGCAGTTTGAGTTCGCCTTTTAATTCTATTTTTTTCCTTTCGAATTTTCTTGTTTTCCTGCTGTTTTCCCCGCGCTGCTCCGGTTATTTCAGGGACGGGCCCAGGCCGCGGCAGGCTCGGACATCCAGCGGCCGCTGCAGCCCAAGGCCTTGACCTCCCGGTGCCCTCCAGAGCCCGAACCGAGCACCTCCCGCCTCTACCGGGCTCTACCCGGTGCCCGGGCCGTACCCAGACCCCTGCGGACCCCCAAACCCGGGGCGGTGCCCGGTACCGAGCCGTGGGTGCGACGGAACGCAGGGGCTGGCAAAACTCGGGGTTGTTTGTGTTAAACTTAATTTATTTATTTTTAATCCGCCGCCGTTAGAACCGTTCCGATCGAGGCGGTACCGGGGAGGGCGACGGCCGCCCCCGGGGAAGCACCGCCGCTTTTTCCGCCCGGTTTTACCCCGTTGCACCGACAGCGGCGGAACGGAGCCCCCCGAGGCGGGGGAGACCCCCGGGACACCCTCACACACACCGGGTCCGGCACTCCCAGCTGGAAACCGGGAGCCGCCCCGCTCGGTGCCGGTGTCGGTGCCGGTGCCCGGGAGCGGCTGTGCCGGATCAGGGAATTTCGGGGCTCCCCCGCTGCCCCATCCCGGGCCGGCAGCGGGGTAGCCCCGGGAGCAGCGGGGACTCTCCGGTAGCTGCGGGGCAGCGCGGGGAAACGGGAGCGGAGCCCCCCGACCCCCGCCCGGCCCGGGGAGGGGCAGCGCCCGCCGGGGCCGGGGGAATTCTTTATTCGCTGCCACCTTGCAGGGCGGGGGTCCCCAGAGTGAGCCCCCGAGAAGGAACCGGGAAGCGGAGCCGCCGCCGCTGTCGGAGCCGGGCAGCGGCCGCCGAGGGGCTCTTTGTTTACCAATCGGCGTCACAGAACGGGAGGGCAGGAAATTGCGTCTGTACCGAGCCGTTAATTTAAAACCGGCTTTTCCTCGCCCCCCGCTCGCCCCCAGCCGCTCCCCGGCTCGGCGGGGGCTCGGCCGCCCCGCTCCCCGCTGCCGGCTCCGGCCGCGGCCGCCGGGGGATGCGCAGCGGAGCGCGGCGGCGGGGGAGGGCCGGGCCGGAGGAATAAGGACCCGGCTTCTTCTCCGGTCCCACCCCCGGCCGCTTCCTCCGCAGCTCCCTCCCCTCGGCCTCCCTTTTCCCCTCCCGCCCCCCCACCCTCCCCACCTCCCCCCTAAAATCATCGCCCCCAATCTCCCGGTATTGATTTCCCCCGCACGCGAATCCCAAGCGCGGCGCGGCGAGCCCTTGGCACCGCCGGCGGCTCTCCCGGCACCCGCTCCCGCCGCTACCGGCACCGACAGCGGGACCCGCACCGGTACCGGCGCTCCATGGAAGGGCAGCGGCGGCGGCCGGAGCGCCTGAAGTTTGCCCGGAGCGAGGTGCCGCGGGAGGTGGAGCTGGGGAGGGGGCGCGGGGGGGGCTCGGCCGCCTGTCAAAGTTTGAAACTCCTTCTCCCCCCCAAGCCTCGCACCCTCTCGGGACGCCCCGACGGGTCCCCCCCACCCTCACCCCCGGTACCACCCCCCGGCCGGCGGGGCGGGGAGGGGGGGATGCGCTTTAAATGCCGGGCCCCCGGTTGGGAGAGGGCGACAGGCGACAGGCGACGGCCCCCGGCGGTCCCCGGCCATGGGGGTGAGCCGGGGAGCGGAGCCCCGGGGGGGCCGGGGAGGGGCGGGGAGGGGAAGGGGTCTGCGGAGGGTGGGGGGGCGGGGGGGCTCCCTCCCATCCCCCCCGCCCAGCCTTGCCTCCTCTCTCCCTCTCCCCGTGTCTCTCTCTGCCTCCTGATGTTTGATCCCGCCGCGGCGCCCGCAGGGATGAGCGATGGAGGGGCCGAGCCCGGCGGGAGCCCCGTGCTGCTGGCCGAGCCCGCGGCCACCGGGCGGGCCCGGGAGAAGCTGCCGACCCGGGCGGAGCTGGAGAGCGCCCTGTGCGGCGGGGGCGGCGGCGGCGGCGGCAGCGGTGGAGCCGCCGGCGGCTTCAAGGACATCCCGGGAACGTCGGCGGTCAGCCCCGGCTCCTCCAAGCAGTGCGCCCCGGACACCGAGAGCCCGTCGGGGACCGGCGAGGCGGATTACTGCCGCCGCATCCTGGTGCGAGGTACGGGCACGCTCCCCGCTCCCGTCCCTCTCCCCGCTTCCCCCTCCCCGGGATTCCCGCTCCGGGCACGGGGCATCCCCCGCACCGCTTCCAGCGCATCCCGGGCGCTTCCCGGCTGCGACCTCCGGCCTCCCGGCCCCGCCGTTCCTGCCCCGGCTCCGCTGAGCGCGGCACAGAGCGGGCCCCGCTGCCCCAGCCCGGCTCGGCTCGGAGCGGGGCCATGCCCAGCGGGCGTCCGGGAGGGCTCCGGGGGAACGGCCCCGGGGTCACGGAGCCGCCGGGCCGGCGGAGCCCCGCGGGGGACTGAGCGCGGGCGGCGGGAGAGGGGGGACAGCATCGGCTCGGCGTTGGGAGCGATGTCGCAGGAGAAAAGCGTCACGGAGCGGCGGCGGGCGAGGGGGGGTTTATTTTTTTTTCTTCTTTCCCCTTTATAATATCACCGGCTCGGCCCCGGTTGTGGCTCGGCGCTCCCCGGAGCCGCCGCGTCCCGCATCCCGCATCCCGCCGCCCGCGCTCAGTCCGCACCGCCGCGGGACTGACCGGGACCACTTCTGCCTTGTGGCGAACCCCGAGAAGTTTGGGGCGCCCTGGCGCGGCTGTCACAGGCGGGCGGGTCCCGAGCGCTCCGGGATCCCGGGGATGCTCCGCGTCCCTGCCGCTCCTCCGCCGCTGCCGGAGCCCGGAGCGGCTCGGCGGCCGCTCGGCGATCAGGGCCGAGGCCTCCCGGTGCGCAGCGCGACGCTCGGCAGGGAGCGGAGCGGCGGCCGTGACCTCCGTCCTCTTTGCCGGGGACCGGAGCCGGGTCCCTGTCCCGTCGTTACCCCGGGCTCGGGCATCACCCAAACCTTTCTCCCGGTTGTCGCGATAGGCGCCCTTCGCCGACAGCCCGGTTGTCCCAGTCCGAACCGGGGACAGCGGCCGAGCAGCGGGCAGCGCTCGGACAAGAGTCCCGGTGTCCCGCCCGTGCTGTCCCCGCGTCCCCGGGGGTGGCCGAGAGGGGCTGCCGCCGGTCCCGTCGGGGTCAGGCCGGGGTCAGGCGTCTCCTCCGCCGGTTTCAGCCCCACCGAGGCCGCCCCGACGGTGGCGGCACCGTGAGAGGGGCGGGGGTCGGTGCCCAAGGCCGGGGCAGGGTCTCCGCTCCCGCCGACCCCGGGGACCCTCACCGGGAGCGCCCGGTTTCACCATCTTGCTGCAGCCGCCACGGTGCGGACAAAATGGTGGCGGGGAGAAAACGCTGCAAATCACCGGGGCTTGAGCCGAAATGAAGCGGGGAGAACGTGGCGGGGCCACCCGGGCTGCGGGGACACGGAGCCACCGGTCCCCGCCCGGTCCCACAGCCGGGCAGGGCCGGGGCCGAGCAGCGGCTGGGCCCGGGCAGAGCCTCCCGGTCGGTTTCGCGCGAAGCGGGACGTTAAAATGTTCATTTTTATGTTTTAAAATAATTCTTTTTTAATATTTTGAGTTTCGCTCTCGCTCCTTGCCCAGGGAACGGGGCCTCGTCAGCCCCGGCCTCGGTGAGGAGCGGCGGCCGCGGAGCTGCCACCAGCCCCGGTGCAGCCCCGGTGCAGCCCGCGGTGCTTCGGTGAAGTCGGGGGGTCCTGGCGACCCCCTCACACCGACAGGGTCCTCTCAAGGTCTCGGTCCGCTCGATGATCCCGCGGTACCGGAGATGGTCCGTGCGGGATGGAGCCTCCCGGTCACCTCCCGGTCACCTCCCGGCCTTCCCCGTCTTGTCGGGGATGGCTCCCGGGGATAAACGGGACAAGGAGGGACCTGGGCAGCCCCGGGGCTGGTCCCGGTGTCACCGGGGCCACTGCAGCCCCACGGGGCTGGGGACACATCCCGGGATGCTCCCCTCGGTCACCTCCCGGTGCTGGGCCTGGTAGCCGCAGAGCACATGGAGGAGCCCTGGTGGCATCTGGTGCCACCATGGTCATCCCATGGCACTGAGGGGACATCCTGGGGGCTGGCAGGAGGGGTGTGCACCCCAAAAGGTCCTGGCAGCTGTGTTGGTGCAGGAATACAGGTGGGCACGGGGTGTCCCTGTGCCAGCATGGGTTGTCCCTGTGCCAGGGTGAGGTGTCCCCATGGATTTGGGTGCCCTCTGCTCTTTTGGGAGATTTCAACCCCAGCTGTGTCCTGGCTCCAGAGCCACCAGGAGTACCCTGGTCCCCAAGAGCAGGACGTGTCACCAGTGAGGCCCAAGGCTCCAGAACCCCTCAGGCAGGATCTGGGAATTTTTGGGGCTCCAGAAAAGGCTCTCAGGAGGGCATTCCAAAGGCTGGAATGGGGGGATGGCCTGAGCACCCCAAAACCTCCACTGGGGAAGGTCGATAGGGTGGGACGAGGGGTTTGGTGTCCCCTGTGCTGAGCTGGCACCGCGGCCGTGCCCTTTTCCCTGCCGTCCCTGCGGAGCTGCTCCAGCTGCCAGGGAATAACAATAAATAATGCCCGAGTTGGAGCTGAGGCTGCAGCTGCAGCCCCGGATCCGGCGTCCCCGACATTCCCCGGCATTCCCGGCTGCTGTTGTGCCGTGGGCACGGAGGTGGGCACGGATGTGGGCCCGGGAGTGCGGACGTGGCCTGGGCACCGTCACCACCACGGCGCTGCCCACACAAAATGGTTCCCGGCGCTGATCCCGCCGGAAAAGCCGCTGATCCGCCTACAACCCCTTTCCTTCCCTGCAGCTCCGCACCAGCCCATGGGGTTTGGGGTGTGGGTCGGGTGTCCCCACCCCCTGTGCCACCCTGGGTGTCCCCAAGCCCTCGGGACTCCTTCGGTGCCGTGTTTCGGGATGGTGCCTCAGCCGCGTCCCGCGGCTCCACGGTGGAACGCGGCTCTGGGATTGGGGTCCCTTTCCCAAATCGGTGTTTGGTCCCCATTCCCACGATCCCGGTGCCGGATCCACCACCTTCATCCCAGCTCCTCTGTCCTCATCCTGGCTCTGCCGATCCTACGGCAGCGCCGCCATTCCGTTCCCAGTGCCGCCATTCTGATCCCAGTGCCGCCATTCCAATCCCAGTGCCGCCATTCCCATCCCAGTGCCGCCATTCCAATTCCAGCATCATCATTCCCATCCCAGTGCCGCCATTCCCATCCCAGCACCACCATTCCCACCCCATTCCCACCATTCCAATTCCAGCGCCGCCATTCCGATCCCAGTGCCGCCATTCTGATCCCAGTGCCGCCATTCCAATCCCAGTGCCGCCATTCCCATTTCAGTGCCACCGTTCCCATCCCAGCATCATCATTCCCATCCCAGTGCCACTATTCCCATCCCAGCACCACCATTCCCATCCCATTCCCACCATTCCAATCCCAGCGCCGCCATTCCAATCCCAGTGCCCCCATTCCAATTCCAGTGCCGCCATTCCAATCCCAGTGCCGCCATTCTGATTCCAGCGCCGCCATTCCAATCCCAGTGCCACCATTCCCATCCCAGTGCCACCATTCCCATCCCAGTGCCACCATTCCCATCCCAGTGCCCCCATTCCCATCCCAGTACCACCGTTCCTATCCCAGTGCCACCATTCCAATCCCAGTGTCACCATTCCCATCCCAGTGCCCCGATTCTGATCCCAGTGCCACCATTCCCATCCCAGCACTGCCATTCCAATCCCAGCGCCACCATTCCCATCCCAGTGCCACCATTCCCATTCCAGCGCCCCTGTTCTGATCCTGGTGCCACCATTCCCACCCCATTCCCACCATTCCCATCCCAGTGGCCCGATTCTCATCCCAGTGCCCCCATTCCCATCCCAGCACCACCATTCCCATCCCAGTGCCACCATTCCCATCCCAGTGCCACCATTCCCATCCTAGTGCCCCCATTCCCATCCCAGTGCCACCATTCTGATCCCAGCGTCACCATTCCCATCCCAGTGCCGCCATTCCCATCCCAGCACCACCATTCCCATCCCAGCGCCACCATTCCCATCTCCACCACCCCCACCCCATCTCCACCACCCCCACCCCATCTCCACCACCCCCACCCCATCTCCACCACCCCTACCCCATCTCCATCACCCCATTCCCAGCTTTTCCTCGCTCTTTTCCTCCTTCCTACCCCAGGAATTTTGTAACCCCTTCGTGCCTGACTCAGCCAGATGAAGGGAGAGCCACTGACCTCCAGCTGGGATCCCTCTGGAATTGGGATCCAGCATCCCAAAATCAGGGCTTGGAGCAACTTCCTGGCTGGATTTTAACCCTCTGGAAAAACCCCTGGAAGCCCTACAGGGAGGGCTCACCCAAATCCAGTCGGGATTTGGGATCTGGGAAGATCCCAGTGGGCAATTCCCGAGGCTCATTTTAATTCCTGGGAGCTGGGACAGAATTCCTGCGGATTTTTTTTGGTGGAATTTGTCCTTTCCTGGTGGGAAGGAAGCGACGGAGGTTCCTCTGGAATGGCCACGAGCCACTTCCCACACCCAAACCCTCAAACTTTTCTTTCCCTGGATATTCCCAACCTCATAAAATCCACGCCCAAGAACAGCTCGGCACCCACGGTGCTTCCCAAATTTGTCCATTAATAGGAAACTGCCCCAAAACGGGAGCTGAGCTTTCCAAGGAAATATTCCTGCAGTGAGGATAATTCTGGAGAGATGGGAATTGTAATAGAGAGGAATTTTTTTCCACTATTCCCAAGGAAGGACAGAAATCAAAAATTATATAGTAAATTACAGGAAAAAAAATCTTTAATTCAAATTCTTCCTTGGCATAAATCTCCTGTTTGCTCCTGGCTTTCCAAATTATTATTCCCAGGATTAAACCCTCCATTTTCCCCAAAAAAATTATGGCTTCTATTTATGTCTTTAAAAACCCAAATTCATGGAGATTTGTCACCTTTCCCTGGATATTTATAAACTCTCAGCATTTGGGGCTGGAAGGAAGAACCAAGCCACAATTTAGCTCCAGAATGTGGGAATTCCATGGAAATTCCACATCCAGCCACTGTTTAATTCCATTTATTTTCCATTTCCCCCCCAGTTTTTGGATTTTTGGACTGATTCCTTCAGTTTTGTTTTTTTCCCCTGGACCGATTCCTTCCATTTTGTTTTTTTCTCTGACAGTTCTCGCCATGAAAAATTATATAAAAATTACAGGAAAAAAAAAATCTTTAATTTAAATTCTTTCTTGACATAAATCTCCTATTTGCTCCTGGCTTTCCAAACTATTATTCCCAGGATGAAATGCTCCATTTTCCCAACGCTTGTTAACCACATTTTTTAATTTTTAGACTCATTCCCTCACTTTTTTTTCCCTGATGAATCTCTCCATCAAAAATTATACAAAAAATTACATTTAAAAAAATCTTTAATTCAAATTCTTCCTTGGCATTAATCTCCTGTTTGCTCCACGCTTTCCAAAATATTATTCCCAGGATGAAAGACTCTGTTCTCCCACATTAACCACATTTTTGGATTTTTAGACCAATTCCTTCAGTTTTGTTTTTGTCCCTCATGGTTCTCCCCATCAAAATTTACATTAAAATTACATTAAAAAAATAATCAAATGATCTTTACTTTGAGTTCTTCCCTGCCATCAATCTCCCTTTTGCTCCACGCTTTCCAAACTATTATTCCCAGGATGAAATGCTCCATTTTCCCAACTCTCATTAACAGCTCTTTTGGAATTTTGGATGGATTCCTTCCATTTTTTTTTTCCCTGATGGATTTCCCCTTTAAAATTTATATAAAAATTACATTTAAAAAATAACCAAATGATCTTTATTTTGACTTCTTCCCTGGTATCAATCTCCCTTTTGCTCCATGCTTTCCAAAATATTATTCCCAGGATGAAACGCTCCGTTTTCCCAACTCTCGTTAACCGCATTTTTGGAATTTTGGACCAGTTCCTTCCATTTTGTTTTTTCCCTGATGGATCTCCCCTTTAAAATTTATATTAAAATTACATTTAAAAAATAATCAAATGATCTTTTATTTGACTTCTTCCTTGGTATCAATCTCCCTTTTGCTCCTGGCTTTCCAAACTATTATTCCCAGGATGAAACGCTCCATTTTCCCAATACTTGTTAACCTCATTTTTGGAATTTTGGATCGATTCCTTCCATTTTTCCCTGATGGATCTCCCCTTTAAAATTTATATAAAAATCACATTTAAAAATAATCAAATGATCTTTAATTTGAGTTCTTCCCTGGCATCAATCTCCCTTTTGCTCCACGCTTTCCAAACTATTATTCCCAGGATGAAACGCTCCATTTTCCCAACTCTCATTAACTGCATTTTTGGATGGATTCCTTCACTTTTTTTGGGATTTTTTTCCCTGACCGTTTTCCCTGTTTTCCACACAGATGCCAAAGGGACGATCCGTGAGATCGTGCTGCCCAAGGGGCTGGACCTGGACCGGCCCAAGCGGACGCGGACGTCCTTCACGGCGGAGCAGCTCTACCGCCTGGAGCTGGAGTTCCAGCGCTGCCAGTACGTGGTGGGCCGGGAAAGGACAGAGTTAGCGCGACAGCTCAACCTCTCCGAGACCCAGGTGAGACCCGCGGGGGCTCCTCGGGGTCGGGGACATCGTGGTGGCCGTGTCCCCGAGCCGTCGGATGCGCGGGGTGAGGCGGCGGCGGAATGCGCGCGGCGTTCCCGGTGGTTTTCCTCCCTTGCGTCCTTGGAATGGTTGGGGACAACCCTGAGGGGTCGGTGGGGACATCCCCAAGCTGGTGGTGTCCACTCAAATGTCCGGCAAAGGGTCAAGGAGAGGTTGGACAGGGATTGGAGTGATCTGGAAAAGGGGAAGGTGGCCCTGGATGGGCTTTGAGGTTGTTCCCAACCCAGCCCGTTCCATGATCCCGGGAAAAGCGGGAAGAGGAAGGAGCAGGGGGTGACAGCAGTGACCTGAGGTGGGACATGGTGGGGATCAGGGTGTGTGGGGGCTGCTCCTGCTTTTCCTACACCCCAATCCCAAAAATCCAGGAATTAGCCCCGAATCTCTTCTCCATTGCCTTCCTTGGATGATGGGAAGGGATTTTCCTGGTTTTCCTGTGCTGGGGAGATCTGGAAGAATGGGTGGGGTGAGCTCTGAGGTTGGAGCCTCTGATGGGTCGTGATGGTTTTGGCTCAGGAATTTATTATTAAATAGTAATAAGAATTACAGGGAAAAAATCTGTAGTAATAATAATGATATTATTATTATTATTATTATTATTATTATTATTATTATTATTATTATTACATAAATACCATTATTATTATTATTATTATTATTATTATTATTATTATTATTTATATATTTATATATAATTATATTTTTATTTATATAATTTTTATATAAATTTATTTATATAATTTATATAATTTATAAAAATATATTTACATAAATAATGGTATTTATGCAATAATAATAATAATAATATTAGAATAATTATAAATATTCTGCCTCGCCCACCCTGTTCCTGCCAAGTCTGGCAATGGCATAGCTTCCCTTAATTTGTACAGGAACTAATTCCAATTTTTCCAACCCTTTTTATGGAACAAACCCATCCCAGCCATGGGCAGCCAGGCCCTGGCTCCGAGGGATGGGATTTGGGGGGATCCTGGTGCTGGGTGAGGGGGAAATCGGCATTCCGGGATTTTTTTGGTGGTGGAATAGGGGGATTTCGGTGAGGAGGAGGATTTGGGGTGGGATATAGCTGTGCTGTGGTCGGGAGAAAAGTGACCTTGGGTCCTCTGTTCCCGAGGTCCCAGGTCACCTCTGTGGAGCCAGGAGGGTCACAGGTGACCGTGTCACATGTGGGAACAGCTTTGTCCCCCTGGTGAGGGGTCCCTTTCCCCAGTGTCCTTCTTCCTGAGGTCCCTTTTCCTGGATTCCCTCTTCTTGGGGTTCCTGTTCCCGGGATTTCTCTTCCCGAGGTCCCAGTGTCACCTCCATTGTGCCAGGAGGGCCATGGGTGGCCTTGGCTGTGTCACTCTTTGGGAACAGCTTTGTCCCCATGTGAGGGGTCCCTTTGCCCGGTGTTGTTCTTCCTGAAGTCCCTTTTCCTGGGTTCCCTCTTCCTGGGGTTCATCTTCCCAGGAATTCTTTTCCTGAGGTCCCGGTGTCACCTCCATGGTGCCAGGAGGGTCACAGGTGACCACAGGTGTCACACGCAGGAACAGCTTTGTCCCCCTGGTGAGGAATCCCTTTCCCCAGTGTCCTTCTTCCTGAGGTCACTTTTCCTGGATTCCCTCTTCTTGGGGTTCCTCTTCCCGGGATTTCTCTTCCCGAGGTCCCAGGTCATCTCCATGGTGCCAGGAGGGTCACAGGTGACCGTGTCACATGCGGGAACAGTTTTGTCCCCTGGTGAGGGGTCCCTTTCCCCAGTGTCCTCCTTCCTGAGGTCCCTTTTCCTGGGTTTCTTCTTCCTGGGGTTCCTCTTCTGAGGAATTCTCTTCCCGACGTCCTAGTGTCCCCTCCATGGTGCCACGAGAGTCATGGGTGGCCTTGGCTGTGTCACTCTTTGGGAACAGCTTTGTCCCCCTGGTGTGGGGTCCCTTTTCCCCATGTCCTTCTTCCTGAGGTCCCTTTTCCTGGATTCCCACTTCTTGGGGTTCCTCTTCCCAAGGTCCCACTGTCACCTCCATGGTGCCACGAGGGTCACAGGTGGCCTTGGCTGTGTCACTCTGTGGGAATACCTTTGTCCCCAACAGAAGCAGCCCCGATGGGTCCCTCTTCTTGGGGTCAGTCCTTTTTCCTGGAATCCCTCTTTCCAGGGTTCATTTTCCCGGGATTTCTCTTCCCAAGGTCCCAGTGTCACCCCCATGGAGCTGGCACTGTCACAGGTGGCCCTGGCCACGTCACACTGCAGGGACAGCTCTGTCCCCTGGCAGGGCCCCTTCCTCAAGGTCCCTCTTGCCACTGTCCCAGTGTCCCCTCCACAGATCCGTGGGGAACTGTGCGAAGCTGGAACAGGGGATTCCAGGGAGCTGGAGCTGCACAGCAATTCCCTTTTCCCAGGATTCCTCTTCCTGGGGTCCCGGTGTCACCACCGCAGAGCCGGGAGAGACAGGTGACAAGGGACAAGCTGTGTGTCCCTTGCATGGGATCCCTCTTCCCAAATCCCTCTTCTCAGGATCCCCCTTCCCAAATCCCATTTCCCAAATACCTCTTCCCAAACCCCTCTTCCCACATCCCCCTTCCCAAATCCCATTTCCCAAATCCCTCTTCACAAATTTCCCTTCCCACATCGCCCTTTCCGAATCCCTCTTCCCAGGATCCCACTTCTCAAATCCCAAATCCCAAATCCCCTTTCCTGAATCCCCATTCCCAAATCCCTTTTCTCAAATTCCTCTTCCTAAATCCCACTTTCCAAATCCCCCTTCCCAAATCCAATTTCCCAAATCCCATTTCCCAAATTCCTCTTCCCAAACCCCTCTTCCCACATCCCCCTTCCCAAATCTGACTTTCCAGGATCCCTCTTCCCAAATCCCACTTTCTAAATCCCACTTCCCAAATCTCCCTTCCACATTCCCCTTTTCAAATCCCTCTCCCCCAGTCCTGCTTCCCAAATCCCTCTTCCCACATCCCCCATCCCACATTCCCCTTTCCAAATCCCTCTTCCCAAACCCCTCTTCCCACATCCCCCTTTCCAAATCCCACTTTCCAGGATCCCACTTCCCAAATCCCAAATCCTCCTTCCTAAATCCCCATTCTCAAATCCCAAACCCCAAATCCCCCTTCCTAAATCCCCATTCCCAAATCCCTTTTCTCAAATTCCTCTTCCTAAACCCCACTTTCCAAATCCCCCTTCCCAAATCCCATTTCCCAAATCCCCCTTCCCAATTCCCCCCTTTCCAAATCCCTCTTCACAAATTTCCCTTCCCACATCCCCCTTTCCAAATCCCTCTTCCCAGGATCCCACTTCCCAAATCCCAAATCCTCCTTCTCAAATCCCAAATCCCAAATCCCCCTTCCTAAATCCCCTTTCCCAAACCCCTCTTCCCAGGATTCCTCTTCCCACATCCCCCTTCCCAAATCCCATATTCCAGAATCTCTCTTCCCAAATCCCACTTTCTAAATCCCACTTCCCAAATCTCCCTTCTCACATTCCCCTTTTCAAATCCCTCTTCCCAAATCCCCCTTCCCAAATCCCCCTTCCCCAAATCCCAAATCCCCCTTCCCAGGCTCTCTCCGTGCCCAGCGTTTGTCCCCTGGGCACGGAGGATGTGCCCAGCAGGGTGCCAGGGCTGGGAGGTCACAGCCTTTCCTCAGGGATCAAATTCCCATCTTTTCTCCGGAGCCCGGCTGCTGCCTCCATCCCTGGGTGAGAAAATTCCCACCCCGTGGGCCGGGCGCTGTCGCTTCGGCTCCGCTCTCCCCCCTTCCCTCCTTCATCCCTGTCTCCTTAAATTCCTTTCCCTGCTTTTCACACCATTTTTCCTTCCCTGCAGCCAGTTCCCGGTTTCCAGAACCTTCCTGGCTCCCTGATTTTTCCCAGCCTCTCAAAATTCCCAAATTCCTCCTCTTCCTCTCTCCAGCAATGGTTTCACACTCAGGCATCCCACTTTTCCTCATTCCTGGTTTCACACTCAGGCATCCTCCTTTTCCTCATTCCTGGTTTTTCACGGCCAGGATGCTTTCCTCGGGAATTCCAAGAGCTTTAAACTGACTTTTCCAAGCCCCCTTTGGGGCTGGAAGGCGCTGATCCCACCTGGATGTGACCTGGAGGGGGAAAAGTCACTGCCAGCCCCTCCTGTCCCCACCCAGCTCCTCCAAACCGGGATAAATCCGACTTTTCCAGCAATCCCAGGATTTTGGCTGCTTCTGGTGATTCCAGCTCCCAGAATTTTAGGGAATTTTAGTGGTGGATCCCAATCAACACCATCTCCTGGCTCGCTATTTTTTTAGGGACTGGGTACAAATCCTTTCCAGCCCCTCCTTGATTTTTGTCTTGGATTTTAATTCCAAGGCAAATTCTTGCAATTAAATCTTTAATTCCAAGGAAACTGCTCCTGACTTTTCCCTGTGGATGCGATGGGAACCCTGAAGGAAAGGAAAGGGGCCACCAGGGTTGGGATTTTTTTTTGTTTTTTGTTTTTTTGTGCCTGTGGATGTTTGGGAAGGGAGGGGGAAGGATGATTCATCCCGGCGAGGAGGGAATGTGACGAGATGGGAAGAGACGCGGTGTGATCGCAGCTGGAATGCTGCAGCATTCCCGGGAGCGGGGCTGGGATCTTGCAGAAATCCTGCTGGAAATGGGGGAAAAAAGGGGGGATTTAGGGTCTGGTTTTACTTTCCTAGCAGAGTTGGAGGCAGGATTTGTTGGGGAGAGCGGGATTTGGGATTTTTTTGGCTCGGAGTTGTGCTCCAGGAGTTGGGGATTGGGCTGGGAGAGAGGGAATCGCTGGGAGGAGAGGAGGGATCAGGGAGAGAGAGGGGGATCATCCAAAAAAGATGGGAATCAGCCAGGAGTGAGGGTGGGATCGTCCAGAAATTATGGGATCTCCTAGAAATGATGGGAATCGCCCAGAAAAGATGGGAATCAGACAGGAGTGAGGATGGGATCATCCAGAAATTATGGGATCACCCAGAAATTATGGGATCACCCAGAAATTATGGGAATCAGCCAGGAGTAAGGGTGGAATCATCCAGGAAGACAGGGATCACCCAAAAAAGATGGGAATGACCCAGGAGTGAGGATGGGATCACCCAAAAATTATGGGAATCACCTGGATGTGAGGATGAGATCACCAAGAAATGATCGGAATCACCCAGAAATTATGGGAATCAGCCAGGAGTAAGGGTGGGATCATCCAGGAAGAGAGGAATCACCCAAAAAAGATGGGAATCAGCCAGGAGTGAGGATGGGATCACCCAGAAATTATGGCATCACTCAGAAATGATGGGAATCACCTGGATGTGAGGATGGGATCACCCAGAAAAGATGGGAATCAGCCAGGAGTGAGGATGGGACACCCAGAAATTATGGGATCACCCAGAAATTATGGGAATCAACTGGATGTGAGGGTGGGATCACCCAGAAATTATGGGAATCAACCAGAAATGATGGGATCACTCAGAAATGTTGGGATTGCCCAGAAATTATGGGTATCAACTGGAAGTGAGGGTGGGATCACCCAGAAAAGATGGGAAGCACCCTGAAGTGAGGATGGGATCACCCAGAAATTATGGGAATCACCCAGAAATTATGGGAATCACCCAGAAGGAAGGATGGGATCACCCAGAAATTATGGGATCACCCAGAAATTATGGGGTTTACCCAGGAATTGAGGGTGGGATGACCCAGGAAAGGTGGGAATCGCCTGGAAGTGAGGATGGGATCATCCAAGGAGAGCAGGGATCACCCAGGGAAGATGGGAATCACTCGAGGGAGCGGAAGGATCAGCAAGGGAAAATGAGGATCACCCAGAAATTATGAGATCACACAGAAATTATGGGAATCACCCGGAAATTATGGGAATCACCTGGAAGTGAGGGTGAGATCACTCAGGGGAGATGAGGGATCTGCCAGGAGAGCAGGAGGGAATTTCAGAGCCAAAGTTCCTTCCACCCATCCAGGGAATTCCTCTTCCCTCCCTGCTCCACCTCCCGGTGCTTTTCCTAATTAATCCACAGTTATAATTAATGTTCAATGAGTTTAATTAACCTGAGGAATGTTTCCATTGGGGAATATTTCCCTGGAGAGCTCTGAGGTCCTTGGGATGAGCTGGGAAGTGGCAGGAGCATCCCAAACCCATCCCAAATCCCCAGGGCAGCTCATATCCACGGATTTGGCTTTTTCCAGGAAAACCCACCAGAATCCTGAAGGGAAAAATGTCCCTTACAAGTGTCATTATGGGATGGAAAATCCCAGGTGGAGGAGGCAAAAAGGGGACAGTGGAAGGGATGGAATTCCCATAAATCCTTCATGGGATGGGATGGATGGAATAGAATTGTGATGGGAAGAAATTGGGATGGAATTGGGATGGGATGGGATGGGATGGGATGGGATGGGATGGGATGGCATGGCATGGGATGGGATGGAGGGATGGATGGATGGATGGATGGATGGATGGATGGATGGATGGATGGATGATGGATGGATGGATGGATGGATGATGGATGGATGGACAGATGGACGGATGGATGGATGGATGGATGGATGGATGATGGATGATGGATGGATGGATGGATGGATGGATGGATGAATGGATGGAGGGATGATGGATGGATGGACAGATGGACGGATGGATGATGGACGGATGGATGGATGATGGATGATGGATGGATGGATGGATGGATGGATGGATGGATGGATGGATGGATGGATGGATGATGGATGGATGGATGGATGGATGGATGGATGGATGGATGGATGATGGATGGATGATGGATGGATGGATGGATGGATGGATGGATGGATGGATGGAAGGAACAGAATTTGGTATGGGAAAAAATTGGGATGATTTGGGATGAGATGGAATTGGGATGAAATGGGGATGGGGTGGGATAGAATGAGATGGGGAGGAAATGCAATGAGATGGGATGGGATGGGATGGATGGGGTGGGATGGGATGGGATGGGATGGGATGGATGGGATGGATGAAGCGATTTTCTCTCAGGGTCTGGAGTTCAATGCCAGGCTCAGGTCCATGTGGCCCCGGTGTTTTCCAACCCTTTTTAGGGCCAGGACAGGGAGGTGACACTCGGGATGAGGGACAGTCCCAAATTGTGCCAGGGAAGGTTTAGGTTGGATTTTTTGGGAAAATTCCTACATGGAAAGGGTTTTCCAACTGGACAGGGGTGGATCCCCATTCCTGGGGGGATTTACCAGCCCTGTGGATGTGGCAAATGGGGACATGGTGGTGGCCTTGGAAGTGCTGGGAGGAGTGGCTGGATTCAGGGTCTCCAATGGTTTTTCCAACCTAAATGATCCCATAATTCCATGATTTCTGCCTGCCTGGCTGCTGGCAAATCCATGGGATTCCCCCAGTGTCCCCATGGGCTCCATCCAGACCTTCCTGGGGACAACTCCTGGGCCACCCTACAACTCCATCACTACCCATGGTCCCCCACCCCCCTGGAGCATCCCGGGATTCCCAGCACGGAGCAAAACATCTGGGAAAGCCGAGGAAGGCCGGGAATAGCTGGGCTATTTATAGCTCGGCAATTAAGAGGAGGCCGTTAAAAATTAATCACCTCGGCTCGTTAACGACTCCCGGTCCCCACAGGGACAGAGCGAGGGGACAAGGGCTGGGGCTGCCACAGGTTTTCCTCTCCTGGGGAAATAAAAAAGCAGGAAAGATGAATTTGGGAAAAGCTGGGAGCCCCAAAACCTCATAATTCCCATTTCCCTCTGGACTGGGATATGGTGGAAGGGACAGGATCCACGCCAGGTGATTCTGGAACTTCCAAAGGGCAGGGTTGGAACACTGGGAAGGAATTCCTGGCTGGGAGGGTGGGCAGGGGCTGGGCTGGAATTCCCAGATTTGCTGGGGCTGCCCCTGGATCCCTGGCAGTGCCCAAGGCCAGGCTGGATCCACCTGGGACACTGGGAGGCGACCCTGCCCTTGGAAGAAAAGTTTCAAGATCCTTCCCAACCCAAACCAGTTGGGAATTCTGGGATTCAGTGGTTCTTTCCAGAGAGGCCTCCATCCCTCCTTCCATCCATCCATCCATCCATCCATCCATCCCTCCATCCCTCCATCCCTCTCTCCATCCCTTCTACCGGAGCTTTTTTGGGATGGGATGAACTCTCCCACCCTTTTTTCCTGGAACACTTTTCTGACTGACTTCCAGGAGCAATCTGGGCTATTCCAGAGGATCTGGGAACAGCATCCTGCAGCTGCCAAATCCTTGGGAATAGGTGCCAACAGGGAACACCAGCCTGAACCATCCCACATTTAACGGGATCGGGTCACACCGGGATGCTGAAAGCACCTGGAAAAGTGGAAGATCCTAAATCCTGTTCACTGGAGATTCCCAGGATTTGGGCACCTCCAGCAGGTGCTGGATATCATTCCCACATCCCAGCCTGCGTCAGAGCACGTTCCTGGAGCAAACCCAGCCCACGTGGCCCCGCTAATCCCAGCCCCTCCTGGCAGCGGGGGCGTGGGGGGGACAATAAAGCCCGGCTTAAGCAGGGCCAGGCTGGCACAGCCCCCGGAGATTCCCGAATTCCGGCATTGGGATCCCAAAAACCCAGCTGGGGGGATAAATTCTGGATTTTTGGGGAGTGTTCCTAAAAAGGGGAGAGGGAAATTTGGGGTGTGCTCTGGGATAGAGGAGCTGGATGTTTGGGATCCCAAAATATCCAGGTGCTTCCAGGATTCTCCAAGCACAAAGTGAAATGATTGATGGGGAAAAAATTGGGAATAATTCACTGAGATTTGTGTCATTAAGGATTTACAATCCCCTCCCTCCCAAAAAATAAAATCCTGGGATTTCAGAATTTCTGATGGAAAGTTTTGATTCCTGATGAAGCCGAACTGGGTGTTCCCAGAGCAATCCCAGCATCCTCCAAGTGGATGTAATTTAAATATTTTCCTGAAAAAAATGATGGGATTTGGGTTTAGTGATGGTTTTTGTGAGTTTTGGAGCTCATCCCGATGCTGGGGCTGCAAAATTCCCTCCCATGGATCCCATCCAGACCCTCGGGATTTCATGGAGGGCGGTGTCCCCACCCATCCCAGCACTTCCCAAAACCCCAAAAATGGGGGAATTCCCCTGCAGCTTCACGAGCATCTCCAAATTTTCCATTTCCAAAGGCCACCAGAGCGCCCCGAGATTCCCTGGCTGCAATATCCAGAATTCCCAATATCCAAATACTCCCAAGCCAGGAATATCCAGAATTTTGGGGCGGGAGCTGGACGTGGGCCTGGCTACTGGCTGGAATTTGGGATTGGCGGTGGGAAAGGAGCTGTGCTGGGAATGAGCTCCCGGATGAGGGTCAGGGACAATTCCCACCGTGCTGGTGGCTGGAAGTGCATTCCCAAGGGAGCGGCAGAGGGTTTGGAATGGTTGGCGCAGTGGGATGAGCTGGAATGGCGGCCGAGGGATGAATCCATCCAGTCGGAACAGGGAGAGGCGGGAGGGTCACGGAGCCGCCGTTACGAAACCCGCAGGTTCAGGCAGCAATCCCGACGGATTTCACAATGCCGGGATCTGAGATCTGAACCCCAGTGGGGCTGGAAAGAGGAGAATCAGGAGGAAAAAGGGGAAAAGGGGGAAAAGGAGGAGGAAGAAGGTGGCGCAGGATGATGGCGGAGCGCAGGCTCCCAACGAGCGTCAGCTGCCCGGCGGTCGGGAGCTAATCCGGGCCAATTCCCGCTCGGCAGCCAGGAATAGCGCGGGATGGAGGAGCCGGGGGCCACACGTGTGCCAGGAGCGCGTGACGGAGCCGGGGTCAGCGCCAGGGCAGGGCCGCCCAAAACAAACACCACTAAAAACCCCAAACACGGCCCCGGTCCCGGAGCCGCACAGGGGGGTCGGGATTGTCCTGTTGGGCGGATAAACGCTGGGAGAACCCGCTCCGGTGTTTTTTGGGAATGTGGGAGTGCTGGAGTGTGCAATGTTGGTATTGCTGGGATCTGCCTGGGTGGGTTGTGCTTCCAGTCAGGAGCGATTCCCACCATGGCTCAGCCCTGATGCAGCGGGAAGCAGCCAATGAGGATGGAAAACGGGAGCCATAATGAGAGGAGGGAAATTCCGGTTCCATCCGTGTGGTGCTTCGGGATGGATGGATGGATGATGGATGGATGGATGGATGGATGGATGGACAGATGGATAATGGATGGACAGATGGATGGACAGGTGGACAATGTATGGGGTCAGTGCCGGGTCAGGATCACCCAAAACAAACACCGCTAAAAACCCCAAACATGGCCCCGGCCCCGGAGCCGCGCAACAGGGTCGGGATTGTCCTGTTGGGTGGATAAACTCTGGGAGAACCCGCTCCGGTGTTTTTTGGGAATGTGGGAGTGCCGGAGTAGGCAGTGTTGGTATTCTCAGGATCTGCCTGGGTGGGGTTGAGGGTTTGGGATCCCTGTCAGGAGCGATTCCCACCACAGCTCGGCCCCAAAACAGAGGGAAGCAGTGGATGAGGATAGAAAACTGGAGCTGTAATGAGAGGAGGAAAATTCCGGTTCCATCCGTGCGATGCTTCAGGATGGATGGATGGATGGATGATGGATGGATGGAGGGATGGAGGGATGGATGGACGGACAATGGATGGGGTCAGCGCCAGGGCAGGGCCGCCCAAAACAAACACTGCTAAAAACCCCAAACATGGCCCCGGCCCTGGAGCCGCGCAGCAGGGTCAGGATTGTCCTGTTGGGTGGATAAACGCTGGGAGAACGCGCTCCGGTGTTTTTTGGGAATGTGGGAGTGTGCAATGTTGGTATTCCTGGGATTTTCCTGGGCGGGGTTGTGATCCCAGTCAGGGATTCCCACCATGGCTCAGCCCTAATGCAGCAGGAAGCAGCGGATGAGGATGGAAAACGGGAGTCATAATGAGAGGAGGAAAATTCTGGTCCCATCCGTGCAGTGCTTCGGGATGGATTGATGGATGGATGGATGGATGGATGGATGGATGGATGGACGGACAGATAATGGATGGACAAATGGCCGGACAGGTGGACAATGTATGGGGTCAGTGCTGGGGCAGGGCCGTCCAAAACAAACACCGCTAAAAACCCCAAACACGGCCCCGGCCCCGGAGCCGCGCAGCGGGGTCGGGATTGTCCTGTTGGGCGGATAAACTCTGGGAGAACACGCTACGGTGTTTTTTGGGAATGTGGGAGTGCCAGAGTAGGCAGTGTTGGTATTTTCAGGATCTGTTCTGGGTGGGATTGAGGGTTTGGGATCCCTGTCAGGGGCAATTCCCACCATGGCTCGGCCCCAAAACAGAGGGAAGCAGCCGATGAGGATGGAAAACGGGAGCCATAATGAGAGGAGGAAAATTCCGGTTCCATCCATGCGGTGCTTTGGGATGGATGGATGGATGGATGGATGGATGGATGGATGGATGGATGGATGGATGGATGGAAGGACAGATGGATGGATGGATGGATGGATGGATGGATGGATGGATGGATGGATGGATGAATGGATGGATGGATGGAAGGACAGATGGATGGATGGATGATGGATGGATGATGGATGGATGGATGGATGGATGGATGGATGGATGGATGATGGATGGATGCATGGATGGAAGGACAGATGGATGGATGGATGATGGATGGATGATGGATGGATGGATGGATGGATGGATGGATGGATGGATGGGATGGGATGATGGATGGATGGATGGGTGGATGGATGGATGGATGGATGGATGGATGGATGGATGGATGGATGGATGGATGGATGGATGATGGATGGATGGATGATGGATGGATGATGGGTGATGGATGGATGGATGGATGGATGGATGGATGGATGATGGATGGATGATGGATGGATGATGGATGATGGATGGATGGATGATGGATGGATGATGGATGGATGATGGATGGATGGATGGATGGATGGATGATGGATGGATGGATGGATGATGGATGGATGATGGATGGATGATGGATGGATGATGGATGGATGATGGATGGATGGATGGATGATGGATGGATGATGGATGGATGGATGATGGATGGATGATGGATGGATGGATGGATGGATGGATGGATGGATGGATGATGGATGGATGATGGATGGATGGATGGATGGATGGATGGATGGATGGATGGATGATGGATGGATGGATGGATGGATGGATGGATGGATGGATGATGGATGGATGATGGGTGATGGATGGATACATCGATGGGCAGTTACTGGACTGAAAACATGCACAAATCCCTGGATCACTGAGATCCATGGAATGACGAGTTCCCACCCTTTGCCTTCCCAGATAAGGGGTTTCCATCGGTATTCCCTTCTTGGGAATAATTCCTTTTGTGGCTCGGAGGTGTTTGGGGAAGGGCAGGAGTGGGAACAGCAGCTCCACTTTTCCAGAGAAGGAATCCCGGGATTCAGTGCCATCCAAGCTATCCAAGATGCAAGGAGATTCCGAGGATCCAACCCCCTGTGGGCTCCATCCCGGGGATTCCAGGGATCCAACCCTTCATGGGCTCCATCCCGGGGATTCCAGGGATCCAACCCCCTGTGTGCTCCATCCCAGGGATTCCAGGGATCCAACCCCTCATGGGCTCCATCCCGGGGATTCCAGGGATCCAACCCTTCATGGGCTCCATCCCGGGGATTCCAGGGATCCAACCCTTCATGGGCTCCATCCCGGGGATTCCAGGGATCCAACCCCTCATTAGCTCCATCCCAGGGATTCCAGGGATCCAACCCCTCATGGGCTCCATCCCGGGGATTCCAGGGATCCAACCCCTCATTAGCTCCATCCCGGGGATTCCAAGGATCCAACCCCTCATGGACTCCATCCCGGGGATTCTAGGGATTCAACCTCTCATGGGCTCCATTGTGGGGATTCCAGGGATCCAACCTCCTGTGGGCTCCATCCCAGGGATTCCAGGGATCCAACCCCTCATTAGCTCCATCCTGAGGATTCCAGGGATGAGCGGGAAATGAAAATAAAATAAATTAAAATAAAATAAAATAAAAATAAAATAAAATAAAATAAAATAAAATAAAATAAAAAATATTACAAAATAAAATGGAAAATAAAATTTAAAAATTAAATATTATTCAATTAAAATAAATAAAATAAAATAAAATTAGAATATAACATTGTAAAACAAAAATAAAAATTAAAATATAACAAAATATAAATATAAAATATAAAATAATATAAAATATAAAATGTAACAAAATATAAAATATAAAATATAAAATATAAAATATAAAATATAAAATATAAAATATAAAATATAAAATATAAAATATAAAATATAAAATATAAAATGTAAAATGTAAAATGTAAAATATAAAATATGGTGAAAGCAAATTGGCTCAGGGAGAAGGAATAGAATGGAATAAAAGATGGGAAAATAAATTGGGATAGAATAAAGCAAAATAAAATACAGTAGGAGACAACAAAATAAAATGAAGTAGAAAAGAATTCTAAGAATTTAATAGACGACAAGGGAGTGAAATAATAAAATAAAATTAAATTAAATTATATATTTTTAAAAAATTAAAGTAAAATTAAATTAAATTACTAAATAATAAAATAATAAATAATTAAATAATTAAAGAAGGAAAAGCATCAATATCACAATATATAAACATATAATTTAAAATATAATGTAATACATCATATAAAATATATAATACATTATAATTACATTAAATACACTATATACTAGATATGTACATATGTATTATGTATTGTATATTAGTAAGCTGTATTTTATAGGTTCATATTTATATGAGCTTTACTATAGTTATAAATTAATATAAAATATCTCAACTATATTTAATATGCAACAGAAAAAATTAAACTAATTTTTAATATAAAACAGAAAATAAAGACAATAAAATATAAAGATATCACTCAATATAACATAGAAAATATAAATAATTAAATATAATAGAAAAAATAATTATATATTTATATATCATAAAATAATGTGTATATATAATTTTTATACCTTTAATATCCCATTATTATTATTATATTTCCCAAATAAAAATATTACATTATTTTATTTATTTATTTATTTATTATTTAATATAAATACTGAATTATTATTATTTAATATTTTACACAATTTCATAGCTCCCTTTCCCAGCGCTTTGGGGTCTCTGTGCTACAATTCCTTTTACCCATATTCCCATTTCCTTGGTGGATTGGGGAGCTGGGAATGTTCCCCTGGAGAAGGGAAAAATCCAGGGAATGCTCAGAGTCCCTGGAGGGGCTCCAGGAGAGCTGGAGAGGGACTGGGGACAAGGGACAGAGGGACAGCACCCAGGGAATGGCTCCCACTGGGAAAGGGGAGATTGGGCTGGGATCTTGGCAAGGAATTCCTGCCTGGGCTGGAATTCCCAGAGAATCCCAGGAATTCCCAACCATGGATCCCTGGGAGTCTCCAAGGCCAGGCTGGGATGGATGTGGATCCACCTGGGATAGTGGGAGGTGTCCCTGTCCATGGATGGGGTGGGAATGGATGGGATTTAAGGTCTTTTCCAACCCAAACCATTCCAGGATTCTGGAGCCCCTCTGCTCTGACAGAGCTGGGAATGTTCCCCTGGAGAAGGGAAAAATCCAGGGAATCCTCAGAGACCCTGAAGGGGCTCCAGGAGAGCTGCAGAGGGACTGGGGACAAGGGACAGAGGGACAGCACCCAGGGAATGGCTCCCACTGGGAAAGGGGAGATTGGGCTGGGATCTTGGCAAGGAATTCCTGCCTGGGCTGGAATTCCCAGATTTGCTGGGGCTGCCCCTGGATCCCTGGCAGTGCCCAAGGCCAGGCTGGGATGGACTTGGATCCACCTGGAGCAGTTGGATTTTGGAGCAGCCCCTGGTTTGAGATTCCAAACCTGATCCGGGGGCTCATCCTGCCCATCCCCAAGGGTTAAATCCCACCGAGGCATTTTCCTGAATTCCTGCTCCTCCTGAATTGCTGGATGGGGAATATTTGGAGAGGAGAGTTCTGGGAATGTCCATCCTGTAGAGGTTCACGCTGGATCTTCATTAAGGTGGCGCTAATTAAAATTTGGGGCTCCCTGGGTCCTCTTTGGCCCCACCACTGCGGGTTTGGGATCTGCAATTCCCAGGATGCGGCTGCTCCAGGGGATGGGACAATTGTGTGTCAGGTCACCGTGTCCAGGGACGTGGCACTGTTCCCAAAACCATCCCAGTGGTCAGCGGAGAGTGATCAGTGGGGTCAGTGACATGGTGACACAGCTCTGGGGTCAGTGACATGGGGACACCAGCCCTGGGGTCAGTGGGATGGTGACACAGCTCTGGGGTCACTGGGACAGCCACATCAGCCCTGGGGACCCAACTGTGTTCCCAAAACAATCCCAGTGGTCAGCACGGAGTGACCAATGGGGTCAGTGACATGGTGACACAGCTCTGGGATCAGTGACATGGAGACACAGCCCTGGGGTCAGTGGGATGGGGACACCAGCCCTTGGGACAGGCGTTGTTCCCAAAACCATCCCAGTGGTCAGTGGAGAGTGACCAATGGGGTCAGTGACGTGGGGACACAGCTCTGGGATCAGTGGGATGGGGACACCAGTCCTGGGGACCCAGCTGTGTCCCCAAAACCATGCCAGTGGTCAGTAGAGAGTGACCAGTGGGGTCAGTGACACGGTGACACCACTCTGGGGTCAGTGACATGGGGACAGAGCCCTGGGGTCAGTAGCATGGGGACACCAGCCCTGGGGACCCAGTTCTGTTGCCAAAACCATCTCAGTGGTCAGCATGAAGTGACCAATGGGATCACTGGAATGGGGACATAGCTCTGGGGTCAGTGACACGGTGACACCACTCTGGGGTCAATGACATGGGTGACACCAGCCCTGGGGACCCGGCTGTGCCCGGTGGCAGCGAGTGCCTCGATGTCCCCGTGCGAGTGTCACAGATGTTCCCGAGGGGAGTGGCGGGCCAGCAGTGCCCGGCGGTGGCGGGATGCGATGTCCCCTCGGTGTCGGTGTCCCCGTGATGTCCCCACGGTGTGCCCGGTGTCCCCCGCTCCGCCCTGGGGCTCCTTTGTGCCGTGTCCCCAAGGAGCCGCCGGTGACACCGGGACGAGCCCGGCACGGCCGGCCCCGCGGCTCGGGGTCCCTCCTGCTCGCCCCCGCCGCGCTCTAACCCGAGTGTCTTCCCACCCGTGTCCCTCCCTCACCCCGTGTCCGTCTGTCCGTCCCTCCCGCCTCTCTCTGTCTCTCTCTCTGCCTCTCCTGCCCCTCTGCTCTGCCAGGGAGGGATGGAGGGGGAGTTCAGGGGGGTCTGCGGTGGGCAGGGGCGGGTTTGGGGTGCGGGGATCCCGCGGGGCTCAGCCTGGATTCCCCCCTGACCTCGGCCAGGGCTGCGGGTGTCCCCAGCCGGCTCTGTCCCCTGCAATCCAGAAGCCACCCCTGTCCCCTCAGGTGTCACCCTGCGCCCCGGCCGTGGGAGGGTTTGCAGTCGGGGACGGGGATTTGGGGCTGAGGAGGATCCAGCCTGTCCCTGTCAGCATTCCCGGGAGAAGCAGCGCAGGGAGAGCCGAGCACGGCGCAGGGCGGGTCAGGCACCAGCTCTGGGCTCCTTCCCCAGGCTCCTGTCCCCAAGGTCCCGTCCCTGGGGTCCCATCCCTGAGCTCCTGTCCCGAGTCCCATCTCAATGATCCCATTCCTGAGGTCTCATCCCTGGGGTCCCATTCCTGGGGTCCCATCTCTATGATCCCATCCCTGGGGTCTCATCCCTGAGCTCCTGTCCCATCTCTATGATCCCATTCCTGGGGTCCCATTCCTGTGATCCCATTCCTGAGGTCTCATCCCTGGGGTCCCATTCCTGTGATCCCATTCCTGGGGTCCCATCTCTATGATCCCATCTCTGTGATCCCATCCCTGGGGTCCCATCTCTATGATCCCATCCCTGGGGTCCCATCCCTGGGTCCCATTCCTGGGGTGCCATCTATGGGTTCCCAACCCTGGGCTCCTGTCCCCAGCTCCATTCCAGGGGTCCCATTCCAGGAACAGGAGCCTGGGATCCTTGGGGTCCCATCCCTGAGATCCTGTCCCTGGCTCCTGTCCCGAGTCCCATCCCTGGGATCCCATCCCAGGGACAGGAACCTGGGATCCATGGGGTCCCATTCCTGGGGTCCCACCCTTAGGATCCCATCCCTGGGATCCCATTCCTGGGGTCCTGTCCCTGGAATCCCATCCCCGGGCTCCTGTCCCGAGTCCCATCCCTGGGATCCCATTCCTGGGGTCCCATTCCAAAGGTAAACGCCTGGGATCCCATCCCCGGGCTCTTGTCCCGAGTCCCATCCCTGGGATCCCATTCCCGGGGTCCTGTCCCTGAAATCCCAACCCTGGACTCCTGTTCCAAGTCCCATTTGTGTGATTCCATTCCTGGAATCCCATTCCTGGAGTCCCATTCCCAGTCTCCCAATCCTGGGCTCCTGTTCCAATTCCCAGCCCTGGGATCCCATTCCTGGGGTCCCATTCCAGGGACAGGAGCCTGGGATCCCATTCCCGGGGGTCCTGTCCCTGGAATCCCATCCCCGGGCTCCTGTCCCGAGTCCCATCCCTGGGATCCCATTCCTGGGGTCCCATTCCAAAGGTAAAAGCCTGGGATCCCATTCCTGGGGTGCCATCCATGGCTTCTCATCCCTGGGCACCTGTCCTGAGTCCCATCCCTGGGGTTCCATTCCAAGGACAAGAGCCTGGGATCCTATTCCTGGGGTCCTGTCCCTGGAATCCCAACCTTGGGCTCCTGTTCCAAGTCCCATTCCTGAGGTTCCATCCTTGGGGTTCCATCCCTGGGATCCCAGCCCTGTGTTCCTGTCCCAAGTCCCATTCCTGGGATCCCATTCCTAGGGTCGCATCCCTGGGATCCCATTCCTGGGATCCCATTCCAGGGGTCCCGTTCCAGAGGTCACATCCATGGGGACCCATCCCCAGGCTCCCAAACCTGGAATTCCATTCCTGTGATCCCATTCCTGGGGTTCCATCCCTGGGATCCCATCCCTGGGTTCCTGTCCCAAGTCCCATTCCTGGGGTGCCATCCCTGCGGTCCAGCCCCGATTCCCATCCCTGTGATCCCATTCCTGGGGTTCCATCTCTGGGATCCCATTCCTGGGGTTCCATCCCTGCGATCCCATCCCTGGGTTCCTGTCCCCAGTCCCATTCCTGGGGTGCCATCCCTTGGGTCCAGCCCCGATTCCCATCCCGGTGCTCTCATTCCCGATGTTCCATCTCTGGGACCCCATCCCTGAGTCCCTGCCCCAAGTCCCATTCCTGGTGTGCCATTCCTGGGATCCCATTCCTTGGGGTTCCATCTCTGGGATCCCATTCCTGGGATTCCATCCCTGCGATCCCAACCCTGGGTTCCTGTCCCCAGTCCCATTCCCGGGGTGCCATTCCTGGGATCCAGCCCCGAGTTGCATCCCTGTGATCCCATTCCTGGGGTTACATCCCTGTGATCCCATTCCTGGGGTTCCATCTCTGGGATCCCAGCCCTGAGTCCCTGCCCCAAGTCCCATTCCTGGTGTGCCATTCCTGGGCTCCAGCCCCGATTCCCATCCCTGTGATCCCATTCCCGAGGTTCTATCTCTGGGATCCCATCCCTGAGTTCCTGTCCCAAGTCCCATCCTTGGGGTTCCATCCCTGCCATCCCAACCCTGGGGTCCAGTCCCGATTCCCATCCCCAGGCTCCCAAACCTGGGATCCCATCCCCGTGATCCCATTCCTGGGGTTCCATCCCTGCGATCCCATCCCTGGGTTCCTGTCCCCAGCCCCATTCCTGGTTGCCATCCCTGGGCTCCAGCCCCGATTCCCATCCCGGTGCTCTCATTCCCGGGGCTCCCCCCACTCAGTCTCGGTCCCCTCAGGAATTCTCCCTTTCCCCGGACCCCGGGCGGGCGGATCTCGCTTGGCCGTTTATTCTAATCCATCTCTCTCTCTCTCTCGTACCTCTCGCTCTCTCCTGCCTCTCGCCTCTCTCTCCCCGGCCCCCCCCGCGCTCTCTTTCCGTCCGTGCCCTCCCGTCCCCCCTTTCCCCACCCCAAACCCCCCTCCCCAGGTCAAGGTGTGGTTCCAGAACCGCCGCACGAAGCAGAAGAAGGACCAGAGCAGGGACTCTGAGAAACGCTCCTCCAGCACCTCCGAGTCCTTCGCCACCTGCAACATCCTGCGGCTGCTGGAGCAGGGCCGCCTCCTGTCCGTGCCGGCCCCCCCGAGCCTCCTGTCCCCTCCTTCCAACCCTGTCGCTGTCGCCAGCCCCGCGGCCGGCCTGGCCCCGCCTGTCCCCGCGTCCCCACCGGGGCTGGGCGGTGGCAGCAGCCGGAGCCCCCCGGCCCCGCCGCCGCCTTTCGGTCTACACGTCCCGTCCCTCGCCGCTTCTTCCTCCTCCTCCTCCTCATCTTCCTCCTCCTCCTCCTCATCCTCGTTGTCGTCGTCGCCGCGGCTGCCGGGGAGGCCGCTGTGTTTCGGGGGGCCGCTGCTGGGCAGCCTGCACGACCTGCCCGCTCCGTACCCGCCCGGCACCTCCGCGTTCGAGCCTTACACGCGGCTGGAGAGGAAGGACAATTCTATACCCAGCAAGAAGCCGAGCCCTTAAAGAAAAAAAAAAAAAAAACCCAAAAAAACAAAAAAACCCTAAAAAAAACAGTGTCAAAAAGTGTCACCTCCCCCCCGCCACATTGTCCCCCCAAAACTGGGAATTCCCGCTGGGAATGGGCGCCCCCGGGAATGGCAGCTCCTCCCCGGGATGGTGGAGGCGCGGATGTCGCCGGGGTTGGGGTGGTGACACTGCGAGGTGTCGCTGTCACCAAAGCCCCGCTCCAGGTAGCGGCGGGAGGGGACAGGAGCAGCGAGGGGTGGCGCTGGGACACCCTGGGGTGACAAAAGGGACAGCGCGAGGTGACACCGGGCTCTGTCGCCGTGCCTCAGCTTTCCCGCCCGCACCGGGCTGAGGTCCCCGCGGTGACCGCAGGGTCCCGGGGTGGCGGTGTCCTGGGTGATGTCGCCGTGCTGGGACACCCGCGGAGCACCAACACCGCCCTGTCCCTTTTTGGGACCGTCCCCACAGGGATGCTGTGGGTCACTGTCCCGCCCCGCCGGGTGACAGCTGGGGACAGCGGTGACAGTGCCATCTGCCGCCCTGGGGCACCCCCAGACCCACCCTGGGGTGGCACCGCGCTGCCGCTGTCACCTGCCACACCCCCCTTGTCACCTGCCGCAGCCAGGGTCCCTTTCCAGCTCCCAGGGGGTGACAGTGGCTTCCTGCGGGGCCACTTGGGCCGAGGGTGGAGTTGGGGACCAGGGGGACTTGGCATGGGGTGGCCCTTGGGGACAGCAGCAGCTGCTGGGGGAGGTGTGAGTGTCACCTTGGTGGGACACCCTGGGGTGGCGTCGCCTTGTCCAGGTGTCCTGCGGTGTCACCACCTTGCCAGGACACCCTGGGGTGGCATCACTGTGTCATCCTGCGGTGTCACCACCCTGCCAGGACACTCTGGGGTGGTATCACTTTGTCATCCTGTGATGGCATCACCTCGCCGGGACACCCTGGGGTGGCATCACCGGGTACCCCACGGTGTCACCACCCTGCCAGGACACCCCGCGGTGTCACCACCCCTCAGTGCCACCCCCCCTCTGCAGGGACACGGCTGTGACAGGACCAGGGGGACACCCCGAGCCCCCTCCCCACACCCAGGCCCTGCCCTGGGGGCTCCCCCCACACCCCCAAACCCGCTGCTGTTGATTAATCAATCAATCAATCAATTAATTAATAATGATCATTAACACTGAGCATCCCCCCTCCACCTCTCTGGGGCCGCATCCCCCGGGGTCCCGAATTCCCAGGATTTTGCAGGGAAATATTTAAAATAAAAGATTTTATGAGAAACTTTGGGTCTTTTTTTTTTTTTAATTTTCCCCCGGTTTTTAGGGAATTTTTATTTATTGCTCCGCTCCCTTTGGAGCATTTCAAGGGGACGGCTTGGGCGGGGAAACTGAGGCTGGGACAGGTGACAAAGTGACAATCCTGCCTGTCCCCCTGTCCTTTAATTATGGCACAATTTGCCTGGAATTGCTCCAACGATATTTGGGATTTTTCCCCCGATCATTCCCTAATCCTTTAATTTATGTCGATCCCGCCTCTTCCCGATCCAGGTGGAGCCAGGACAGGGAAGTGGCCGCGTCCCCACCTCTGGAATTCTGTCCCCAACCCCACGCGGGCCTCGCTCGGATTTTGCTTTTTCCTTTTCCCAGCCCCACTCCAAGGGGATTTAGGGATTTTTCCAATCCGGAAAATTCCCCGGGCGCACCGGGAGGAATCGGGTGGGAAAGGGACCCCCCAAACCCCTCAACCTCCACGGTCGGAGGGGATTTGGGGACATTTCGGGCAAAACAAAGCCTGGGTTGGATTTGGGAATGTGGATTTGGGAATGTGGATTTCGGAATATCTTTGGGGTTTTCCTGCCTGCTCTTTTTGCCCGTTTGACCCCAAAAATCCCAAATCCCACCCAAAGCTTTTCCAAAGCTCCTTTCTCCAAAGCAAAGCTGTTCACGGGGGTTGGGGACAGCTTGGGGACACCCCTGGTTTGTCCCACTCGGTGCCAGGGGCTCCTCCAGACTGGGAGGACTGGAAAACCAACAAGTGGGTGTCAAATTTTAAGGAAAAATGGGGAAAATTTATGGTTTCTAATGTTAATAAAAGTCACGTCCTGCCTCCTTCCGTCTCCTCCTCATCTTCCCCCGCTCCGGGTGTCATTGTCCCCGTGGGTGACATCGCAGGGTGACATTTCTAAGGCCACCATTGCCCGCTCTGCTGTGTCCTCAGAGCCCCCGAGGATCCGTGCACCCCTCGTTCCGTATCCTTATTCCTTATCCCAGTCCCTTATCCCTATTTTCCTATTTTTTTATCCCATTTTTCCTTACCCTTTATCCCTACCCCACTCATCCCCTACTGCTGTCACTTAACCCTATTTTTATTCCTTATCCCTATTCTTATTCCTTATCCCTATCCCAGCCCCTCATCCCTATCCCGATCCCTATCCCTTATCTACATCTCTATCCCTTATTCCTGTCCCTTTCCCTATCCCATTCCCTAATCCCTATCCCTTATCCCTAATCCTATCCCTATCCTTATCCCTATCCCTGTTCCCATTTCTATCCCTTATCCCCATCCCTTTCCCTCTGCTTTTCCCTCTTCCTAGCCTTTATCCTTTATCCCATTCCCTATCTCACATCCCTTATCCCTGCTGAGGATCAGGAATATCCCAATTCCTCTCCCTATCCCTTATCTCTAACCCCTATCTCTATCCTGCTATCACTACCCTTACCCCTTATCTCTATTCTTATTCCTTACCCACATCCCTACTCCATTGCCTATCCCTTATTCCTATCCCCTAATCCTATCCCTTATTCTTATCCCTATCCCTTATCCCTAACCACGTCCCCATCCCTTTACCTATCCCGATCCTTATCCCAATCCCTATCTCTTATCCCTGTCCCTTTCTCTGTCCCATTCCCTTATCCCTATCCCTATCCTTCATCCCTAACCCCATCCCTATCCCATTCCCTATCCCGATCCATGTCCCTTATCTACATCCCTCTTATCCCTGTCCCTTTCTCTATCCCATTCCCTTATCCCTATCCCTATCCCTATCCCTATCCTTTATCCTAAACACTATCCCTATCCCATTCCCTATCCCGATCCCTGTCCCTTATCTACATCCCTATCCATATACCAATCCCTTATCACTATTGTTATTCCTTATCCCTCCCCCTTGTCCCTATCCCTATCCTTATCCCTTATCTCTCTCCCTTATCCTTATCCCGATCCCTTATCCCTATCCCTTATCTACACCCCTATCCCGTTCCATTATCCCTGTCCATATCCCATTCCCTTATCCCTGTCCCTATCCCTATCCTTTATCCCTAACCCCATCCCTATCCCATTCCCTATCCCGATCCCTGTCCCTTATCTACATCCCTATCTCTTATCCCTGTCCCTTTCCCTATCCCATTCCCTTATCCCTGTCCCTTACCTACATCCCTATCCCTATCCCAATCCCTTATCACTATTGTTATTCCTTATCTCTTCCCCTTGTCCCTATTCCTAGCCCCATCCCTTATCTCTATCCCTTATCCTTATCCCGATCCCTTATCCCTATCCCTTATCTACACCCCTATCCCGTTCCATTATCCCTGTCCATATCCCATTCCCTTATCCCTGTCCCTTATCTACATCCCTATCCCTATCCCAATCCCTTATCACTGTTGTTATTCCTTATCCCTTCCCCTTGTCCCTAACCCCATCCCTATCCCTATCCCTATCCCTATCCCTATCCCTATCCCTTATCCTTATCCCTTATCCTTATCCCTATCCCTTATCTACACCCCTATCCCATTCCATTATCCCTGTCCATATCCCATTCCTTTACCCTTATCTCTATCTCACACCCGTTATTCTTCTCCTTTATCCGCCTCCCTTTGCATCTCCTTATCCCTATTCACCCCCTTATCCCTGTCCCTGTCCCTGTCCCCGTCGCTGTCCCTATCCCTGTCCCTTATCCCTATCTTTATCTCGAACCCTTATCTCACTCCTATTTCCACTCCCATTCCCATCCCTGTCTCTCCCTTTCCCGTTTCTGTTCCTGTTCCTGCTCCCATTCCCGTTCCCATTCCCATTCCCATTCCCATTCCCATTCCCGTTCCCGTTCCCGTTCCCGTTCCCGTTCCCATTCCCTGCCCCCATCCCGGCTCCCGCGATCCCGCCCCCGGCCGCTCCCTCCCGCTGTTTACAGCCAACACGGTGCCACCTGTGTCTCCGGTGTCACCTGTGTCGCCGGTGCCACCTCTGTCTCCGGTGTCACCTTTGCCGCCGGTGTCGCGGGCGGGGCCGGGCCGGGGCTACAAAACCCGGGGCGCTGCCGTGTCCTGCCCGGCGGGACCGGGACCGTGACGGCGACAAGGACAGGGACAGCGACAGGGCCATGGCCGCCACCAAGGTGACAGCAGCGGCGACAGAGCTGGCGGCAGCCCGCGAGCACGGGCTGGCCGTGACCCGCGACTTCCACAGCAACCCCCGGCTGAGTGAGTGCGGGACACCAAGGGGACACCGGGGGGACACGGAGGGGACACCGAGGGGGGAGCCCCGGGGAGAGGAGGGACATCGCTCTGTCCCCGAGCAGTGGTGGCAGGGACGAGAGGGTGACACCGGGCAGGAGTGCGTGGGTGGCACTGGAGCAGGTACAGGGACAGGTGGGTGACACTGGGACAGGCAGGGGTGACAGGGATGGGTGGGTGACATTGCGTCAGGAAGGGACAGAGGGGTGGCACTGGAACAGGTAGGGGTGACAGAGATAGGTGACACCACGTCAGGAAGGGACAGAGGGGTGTCACTGGAACAGAGAGGGTGACAGGGACAGGAGGGTGGCACTGGGACAGGCAGAGATGGCAGGGATGGATGGGCGGGTGACACTGGCTCAGGAGGGGACAGCTGGGTGGCACTGCGGCAGGCAGGGTGGCACAGGGGCCGCGTGTGTCTCTTGGGGGACAGGGGGACACTGTGGGGCTGCGGGGGTGTCCCCTCCTGGGGACCGCGCCCACAAGGACCGGGGAAAGTGTCCCCACCCTGGGGACACCTGTGAGGCGCCGTGGTGACAACCGGAGCGCCCTTCCCGCTGTGTCCCCATCCCACGGCGACATCGGGACACCTGGCCCCGTGCCAGCGCCACGCGGGGCTGGACGATCCCCCTGTCACCTTGTCCCCAAGCCCCCGCTGTCCCCAAGGGCGTCCCTTGTGACCTTGGTGCCTTCGCTGCTGCCGGGGCAGCTCGGAAGCCACCTCGCTGCGATGTCCCCAACCGGGTGGCTCCGGTCCCTCCCGAGCCCAGCTGGCCCTGCCCGGCCACCCGCCGTGTTTGCTGTCAACAGCGGCCACCCGCGGGTGGCTCCTGCTCGTGTCGCCTGGCCGAGCGCCAGCCCTTGGCTCGGGTGTCACCCGCGTGTCCCTGTGCCAGGAAAAAACTGCCCCAATTTCTTCCCGCTGCTCGCGTTTGTCGCGTTTGTCCCCCCCGCTGTGTCCCCCCAAGCCCGGCACCGCCACCCAGGCGGGGACAAAGTCCTGTCCCCGGTGTGTCCCTGTCACCCAGGTGGGCAGCGGGGACAGGCGGGTCCCAAAATGTTCTGGGAGGTGGCAGCGGAGGTGTCAGGAAGGACAGAGTGGGGTGGGACAGCTGGGGGGGGGGACCTGGCGGTGACATTCGGAGGGGTGGGGACATCCCTGAATATGGGGGAGGGGCAGCGTGGGGCTGTGGGTGCTTGGGCTCAAGGGGGTGCGGGGCTCCCCCAGTTTAGGGTCCCAGTTTGGGGTCCCAGTTAATGGTTCCAGTTTAGAATCCCAGTTAGAGTTCCAGTCCAGTTTCCCAGTTTGGGGTCCCAGTTTATGTTCCCACTGTGGGGTCCCAGTTAAGAGTTCCAGTTTAGGATCCCAGTTAAGAGTTCCAGTTCAGGTTCCCAGTTAAGAGTTCCAGTTCAGGTTCCCAGTTAACAGTCCCAGTTTAGAATCCCAGTTAAGGGTCCCAGTTCAGGTTCCAAGTTAAGTGTTCCAGTTTAGGATCCCAGTTAAGAGTTCCAGTTTGGGGTCCCAGTTAAGGGTCCAGTTCAGGTTCCCAGTTAAGAGTTCCAGTTTGGGGTCCCAGTTAAGAGTTCCAGTTTAGAAACCCAGTTAAGGGTCCCAGTTTGGGGTCCCAGTTAAAGGTTCCAGTTTAGAATCCCACTTAAGAGTTCCAGTCCAGTTTCCCAGTTTGGGGTCCCAGTTTATGTTCCCAGTGTGGGGTCCCAGTTTATGCTCCCAGTTCAGTTAAAGGTTCCAGTTTAGAATCCCAGTTAAGGGTCCCAGTTCAGGTTCCCAGTTAAGAGTTCCAGTTTGGGGTCCCAGTTAAGAGTTCAAGTTCAGGTTCCCAGGTAAGAGTTCCAGTTTAGGATCCCAGTTAAGAGTTCCAATTTAGGGTCCAAGTCTGGGGTCCCAGTTCAGTTTCCCAGTCTGGGTTCCCAGTTTGGGATCCCGGTTTATGTTCCCAGTTAAAGGTTTCAGTTTAGAATCCCAGTTAAGAGTTCCAGTTTGGGGTCCCAGTTAAGAGTTCCAGTTTGGGGTCCCAGTTAAGGGTTCCAGTTTAGAATCCCAGTTAAGGGTCCCAGTTAATGGTTCCAGTTTAGAATCCCAGTTAAGAGTTCCAGTCCAGTTTCCCAGTGTGGGGTCCCAGTTTATGTTCCCAGTTCAGGGTCCCAGTTAAGAGTTCCAGTTTAGAATCCCAGTTAAGGGTCCCAGTTCAGGTTCCCAGTTAAGAGTTCCAGTTTAGGGTCCCAGTCTGGGGCCCCAGTTCAGTTTCCCCGTCTGGGTTCCCAGTTTGAGATCCCAGTTTATGTTCCCAGTTAAAGGTTCCAGTTTAGAATCCCAGTTAAGAGTTCCAGTTCAGGTTCCAAATTAAAGGTTCCAGTTTGGGTTCCAGTTTGGGGTCCCAGTTAAGAGTTCCAGTTTAGGATCCAAATCTGGGGTCCCAGTTCAGTTTCCCAGTTTGGGGTCCCAGCGTGATACTGGACACAGGGATGGTGTCACTGTCCCCAGGAGAACTGGGATGGGCAGGGATGGATGGATGGATGGATGATGGATGGATGGATGGATGATGGATGGATGGATGGATGGATGGATGAATGATGGATGGATGGATGGATGATGGATGGATGGATGGATGATGGATGAATGATGGATGGATGGATGGATGGATGGATGGATGATGGATGGATGGATGATGGATGATGGATGGATGATGGATGGATGGATGGATGGATGGATGGATGGATGGATGATGGATGGATGGATGATGGATGGATGGATGGATGGATGGATGGATGATGGATGGATGGATGGATGGATGGATGGATGGATGGATGGATGATGGATGGATGGATGATGGATGAATGATGGATGATGGATGGATGGATGGATGGATGATGGATCCATGGTTGGACAGACAGACGGACAGAGCAGGACGCAGCACACCCAATTTGTGCCACGCAGCCCCAGCCCAGCATTGATTTTGCTGTGACACTGCCACGTCCCATCTGTCCCCACCACCCCTGACACCTCTCCTGCTCCAGGCACAGGTTGTTTGTTCCCTTTGGGATCCATTCCTGGCACCCTTTGGGACACGGGCAGCAGCAGAGGAGTCTCCACGGACCCTCCCAACCCTTGGCCACCCTTCCCTGGGGGGCTCTGACCCCTCTGGCCCCACAACACCCCCCACCCTTCATCCCACATCCTTTAGGATCCCTCCCCTCCCTTCCCCTCCCTGTTTTTTTTTTCCACCAGCAAAACCCACAGCGAGCAACGATTGAATTTCCTCATTTTTTCTCTTTTTTTTTTTGTTTTATTTTTTTTGCTTTTTTCCCCTCTCTGGCTTCACGCTTGGCTGGGGCCGCCTTTTCTGGGGCTGCCCCCACATGACCGTGCAGGTGTGTCTGGGAACCCGCGGCCGCCGGGCCCTAATTAGTGGCATAGAGTGTGACCCCCCGCCGGGCTTTTCACGGCCCCTGCCAGCCCCGGGCCAGCCCCGCGGGGTTGACAGCGCGGCACAAAGTGACACATGGCACAATGGGCAGGTTCAGGAGGCGACCAGGGCCGGCCGGCATCGGGGAGGGGGGAGGAGGTCACTTAGGGATTGTCGGAAAAGTCCCAGGGTGGGCTCGGGGGGTGGAGAGGGGTTGGGAGGAGGAGTTGGAGGGGGAAAAAGAGGGGAGTGGGTTTGTGATGTGCGTTCTGGAAACTGGGAATGCCTGGGGTTGTAAAATCCTGGATTTTGGGTTGGGAGGGAGGTTAAATCGCACCCAGTGCCACCCTCAGGGACGCTTCCCACTGTGCCAGGCTGCTCCAAGCCCTGTCCCTGTCCCCTGGATACTGCCAGGGGTGGGGATGCACCCAGCCCCATCCAGAGCCTTGTGCCCGGGACCCTCTGCCCCTGCTCTGTCCATCTGTCCATCCATCCATGGATCCATCCATCCATCCATCCATCCATCCATCCATCCATCCATCATCCATCCATCATCCATCCATCCATCATCCATCCATCCATCCATCCATCATCCATCCATCCATCCATCATCCATCCATCCATCCATCCATCATCCATCCATCCATCCCTCATCCATCCATCCATCATCCATCCATCCATCCATCCATCCATCCATCATCCATCATCCATCATCCATCCATCCATCATCCATCCATCCATCATCCATCATCCATCCATCATCCATCCATCCATCCATCATCCATCCATCATCCATCCATCCATCATCCATCATCCATCCATCATCCATCCATCCATCCATCATCCATCCATCATCCATCCATCCATCCATCATCCATCCATCATCCATCCATCATCCATCCCTCCATCCATCATCCATCATCCATCCATCCATCCATCCATCATCCATCATCCATCATCCATCCATCATCCATCCATCATCCATCCATCCATCATCCATCCATCATCCATCATCCATCCATCATCCATCCATCCATCCATCATCCATCATCCATCCATCATCCATCCATCATCCACCCATCATCCATCCATCATCCATCCATCCATCCATCCATCCATCATCCATCCATCATCCATCCATCCATCCATCCATCCATCATCCATCCATCATCCATCCATCCATCCATCCACCATCCATCCATCCATCCATCCATCCATCCATCCATCCATCCATCATCCATCCATCCATCCATCCATCCAGGGATGCCAGGGCTGGGGTCCCCACTCTGTGCCCTGGGGTACACCTCCCTGTGCCCCAGGGTGGCTCAGGACCAGCTCTGGACCTGCTGGGGCAGCCCTGCACCCACAGCTTTGCTCTGGGACTGAGGATTTGGGGGATTTGTGGGATTTGGGGGCTGTTTATCCTTCCTGCTTCCCATCTCTGCTCCAGGTGTCCCCATCCCTTCCCAGCTCTGGAATTTGGGGCGGGGGTTGAGCATCACTCAACCCAAAAAGAGGAATGACTTCCCACTGGAAAAAGGGGAGATTTGGTTGGGATTTTGGGCAGGAACTCCTGGCCGGGCTGGAATTCCCAGATTTCCTGTGGCTGCCCCTGAATCCTTGGAAGCATCCAAGGCCAGGCTGGACGGACTCGGATCCACCTGAGCAGGCGGAACAGGACGACCCTTTAGCTCCCTTCCCCGACCCCAAGCGCCCCTCGGAGGTGGCAGCGAGCCCCCGGCGCACTTTGCAGCCGAGCCCTACGTGCCGGGGGGCCGGGAGGGGCCGGGAGAGGCCGCGGGGGCTGCGGAGGGCAGCGCGGGCGAGCGGGAGCAATTAGCGGCGGGTGGAGCCGGCTCGGGTCCCCTTTGTCACCGGGGGCCGCGGTCCCCCCCGCGCGGGCAGCAGTGCGTGAGTGTCAGCGCTGACGGAGATCGCAAGTGACAGCAGCTGTGAATTTGGGGCTGGGGGTGTGGAAAGGCCACGTTGAAAGACTTTGCTGCCCCCTCCGCCCCCCTCTGCCCCCTCGGCCCCCCGCTCCCCCGGCCGTGCCCCCGGCCGGCGGCCGCAGCCCACCCAGCCCGCGGCTGCTGCGGCTTCATTATCGCTGCTGCGGCTTTCCGGTGCTCCCCCTGCGCTTCTCGGCCCTCCTCCTCCTCTTCTTGTTCTTCCTCTCTTTCTCTTCCTTTTCTTCTTCTTGTTCTTCTCCTCCTCTTCCTCCTCCTCTTCCTTCTCCTCTTGTTCTTCCTCTCCTTCTCCTTCTCTTCCTTCTCCTCTTCTTGTTCTTCTCTCCTCTTCCTCCTCCTCTATTTCTTCTTCTTCTCCTTCCTCTCTTTCTCCTTTTCTTCCTCTTCTCCTCGTCCTCCTCCTCTTCCTCCTCTTTCTCTTCATCCTCTTCCTCCTCTTCTTCTTATTCTTCTTCTCTTTCTCTTCTCTTTCTCCTCTTCTTGTTCTTCTCCTTCTCTTCTTTCTCCTCTTAATGTTCTTCTTCTCATCCTCCTCCTCCTCTCTTCCTCTTCTTCCTCCTCCTCTTTTTGTTCTTCTCCTCCTCCTCTTCCTTCTCCTCTTCTTGTTCTTTTCCTCCTCTTCTTCTTCTCCTCCTCCTCTTATTCTTCATCCTTCCCTTCCTCCTCCTCTTCTTCTTCTTCTTTTCTACTTCTTCTTCTCTTTCTCGACCTTCTTCACCTCTCCACCTCTTCCTCCTCCCTCATCTTCTTTTTTTCCTCTTCCTCCACTTCTTCTCTTTCATGTCCTTCTCCTCTTCCTCTTCTTCCTCCTCTTTTTCTTCTTCCCCCTCTTCTTCTTCTTCCACTTCTTTTTATTCTTCTCCTCATTCATCTTCACCTCCTCCTCTTTCTTCTTCCTCTTCTTCTCCTTCTATTTCTCAACTTTCTTCACCTCTTCCACCTCTTCCTCCTCCTTCGTCTTCTTCTTCTATTTCTCCTCTTTGTCCTGGTTCTTCTTCTTTTCCTTCTTTTCCTTTTTCTCCTTCTCCTCCTCCTCCTCTTCCCTCCCCACCCCGATCCCTTCCCGGGCTGTCCCGTGGCGTTGCTGTCGTAATTTCCCGCTCTGTCCCGACAGAACTTCCCAGAGCCAGGCAGGGATGAGGGGCTGGAATGACCCCTGGAATGTCCAAGGCCAGGCTGGACACCGGGCTTGGAGCACCTGGGATGGTGGGAGGGGTCCCTGGGTGGAACCAGGTGGGATTTGAGGCCCTCCCAACCCAGAATTCCATAATGTCCAGAGGTTCCTGCCCATGGATGGATGGATGGATGGATGGATGGATGATGGACGGAGGGATGGATGATGGATGATGGATGGATGGATGGATGGATGGATGGATGGATGGATGGATGGATGATGGATGGATGGATGGATGGATGATGGATGGATGGATGATGGATGGATGGATGGATGGATGGATGGATGGATGGATGGATGATGGATGGATGGATGATGGATGGATGGATGGATGGATGGATGGATGGATGGATGGATGATGGATGGATGGATGGATGGATGGATGGATGGATGGATGATGGAGGGATGGATGGATGGATGGATGGATGGATGGATGGATGGATGGATGGATGGAAGGATGGATGGATCCAGGATGGATGGATGGATGATGGATGATGGATGGACAATGGATGGAGATGTGGAGACGATGGATGATGGATGGACAGACAGATGGATGGATGGATGGATGGATTAAGGATGGATTTCCATACCACCCAAGAGCTCGGCCAATGATCCAATGTCACTCCTCGTGCCACCAGCACTGCCAGAGGCTCCCACATTCCCAGTGGGAAAAGCCATCCCAGTGTGACCAGAGGGCTGCCAGGAATGTCCCCAAGGGGGTGGCAGCCACTGGGACCTCCCTGGACACCCCGATGCCGGGACAAGTGACACTCCCAGTGTCCCTGTCCCATGGGGGTGGCTCTGGGGCTGCTGAAAATTAAAAATCCCAGAAACTGCAGCCGGGGCAAGGGAAGCGGGAACGGGAATAAAAGGCCGGATGGTCACTTTGGGAATAAAGGGACAAAAGGCGGGGAGGGGGCTCCCGGCGTGCCGGCCCCTCCGGAGCCTGAATGGGCGAGCAGCAGGAGCCGGCCCTAATTGGGGAAGGGCAGAGAAGGCTAATTAGCTAATTAGCTCCTGCAGTGGGGCTGGGAGAACCTCGTGGGGCTCTGCAAGGCCAAGGGCGGGAGGAGCTGGGATGGGGCACAAATCCAGGCTGGAGGGGAAAGGATTGAGGAAAAGATGGAGTTGGGAAAGGTGGGAATTCTGTCCCTGTACTGTGCTCAGGTGAGAGCCAACCTGCAGGGCTGCTCCAGCTCCTGGATCCCAAATTCAGGAGGGTGTGAAAGCAAATCCAGAGCTGTTCCTGGGCTGGAGCTGCTCTGGAGCCAGGCTGGGAGAGCTGGGAATGTTCCCCTGGAGAAGGGAAAAATCCAGGGAATCCTCAGAGTCCCTGGAGGGGCTCCAGGAGAGCTGGAGAGGGACTGGGGACAAGGGACAGAGGGACAGCACCCAGGGAATGGCTCCCACTGGGAAAGGGGAGATTGGGCTGGGATCTTGGCAAGGAATTCCTGCCTGGGCTGGAATTCCCAGATTTGCTGGGACTGCTCCTGGATCCCTGGAATTAATTAATCCAAGGCCAGGCTGGATCCACCTGGGACTGGGGAAGGCATCCCTGCCCATGGATGGGGTAGGATGGGATGGGATTTAAGTTCCTTTTATAATCCAAACCATTCCAGGATTCTGGAGCCCCTCTGCTCTGGGAGAGCTGTGAATGTTAACCTGGAAAAGGCAAAAATCTAGAGAAATCTCACAGAGCCCTTTCCAGTGCCTGAAGGGGCTCCAGGAGAGCTGGAGAGGGACTGGGGACAAGGGACAGAGGGACAGCACCCAGGGAATGGCTCCCACTGGGAAAGGGGAGATTGGGCTGGGATCTTGGCAAGGAATTCCTGCCTGGGCTGGAATTCCCAGATTTTCTGTGCCTGCCTCTGAATCCCTGGCAGTGCCCAAGGCCAGGTTGGACACAGTAGGAGGTGCCAGGAGTGGAATTCCTGGGCTTTATGGAATTCCCAACCCAAACCAGTCTGGAATTCCATGATCCCATAGCTGGAATATCCGGGATCGCTGGCGCTGCCCTGGCTGAGGGGAGGGGACACCGAGGGTCCCGTTGTGCCACCGGGGTGACCCCACAGTGCCCCGTGGGGCTGTGTCTGGGGATTGGGCTGTGACCGTCGCCAGGAATGAACTCGCAGCCGGGGGACAATGCCACCGTCAGCACGGGGACATCAGGGACCCCCGTCCCCGCGGGACGCCCCGCAGCTGGCCCGGCCTCTCCGATCCTATTAGGATCAGGTGGGAATGCCGGAGCCCGGTGTGGGAGAGGGGGCAGGACATGAAAGGGCCCGGCGGGGTCAGCGGGGCCGGGGCAGCGCTCGGGGCTCTGACACTTCCCGGGAGGATCAAGGAGAGGCTTAGAGCCGGATCAGCTCCCGCGCACCTGCACCCGCCGGGGGCCGATCCCAAACCCGGCATTCCCGGGGGCCGATCCCAAACCCGGCATTACCGGGGCCGATCCCAAACCCGGCATTCCCGGGGGCCAATCCCAAACCCGGCATTCCAGAGAACTGATCCTAAACCCGGCATTCCCGGGGACCGATCCCAAACCCGGCATTACCGGAGGCCGATCCTAAACCCGGCATTCCCGGGAACTGATCCTAAACCCAGCGTTACCGGGGGCCGATCCCAAACCCGGCATTCCCAGGAATTAACCCCAAACCCCGCCGCTCCCAAGAGCCGATCCCAGTTCCGGCATTCCCGGGGGCCAATCCTAAACCTGGCATTCCCGGGAACTGATCCCAAACCCGGCATTCCCGGGGACCGATCCCAAACCCGGCATTCCCGGGAACTGATCCTAAACCCGGCATTCCCGGGAACTGATCCCAAACCCGGCATTCCCGGGAACTCATCCTAAACCCGGCATTACCGAGAGCCGATCCTAAACCCAGAATTATCGGGAACTGATCCCAAACCCGGCATTCCCGGGATCCGATCCCAATCCCAGAATTCCCGGGATCCGATCCCAATCCCAGGATCCAATCCCAATCCCATTATTCCCAGGATCTCATCCCAGTCCTGGATCGCATTCCAACCCCGGCATTCTCAGGGATCCGACCCAAATCCCTGCCATTCCCGGGGTCCTATCCTAATCCTGGAATTCCCAGGATCCCATCCCAATCCCGGGATCCCATCCCAATCCCAGTTTCCAGGATCCCATCCCAATCCCGGGATCCCAATCCCAACATTCCCACCATCTGATCCCAATCACCTTAGTCCCAGGATCCCATCCCAATCCCAACATTCCCGGGATCCCAATCCCAATTTTGAAATTCCCAGGATCCAATCCAAATCCTGGAATTCCCAGGATCCAATCCCAGTCCTGGAATTCCCAGGATGCGATCCCAATCCCAGAATTCCCAGGATCCGATCCCAATCCCATAATTTCCCGGGATCCCATCCCAGTCCTGGGATCCCATCCCAACCCCGGCATTCCCAGGATCCCATCCCATTATTCCCAGGATCCCAATCCCGAAATTCCCTGGATCTGTTGCCTCTCCCTGTGTTCCCACCCAGCTTCACCCTCCTTTGTCACCCTTGTCCCCGGTCCCCGTTTGTCACCGCCTGTCCCAGGGTTGTCCCCGCGGGGTCACACCCTCCCTTCCCCACGGCAATGTCACCCCCGGGGTGTCCCCAGGGCCACCAGGGTCCCCCTGGCACCGCGGGGACTTTGGGAAGTGTCCCCGCATCCCACCGCGCCAGGCAGGACTGGGAGGGGACAAGGGGACACTTCCGTGCTGGCCCTGGTGGCATTCCCAGTGGTGACATCCCCGCCTGGCAGGTGGGGACATCTCCAGAAGGTGACACAACCCCCGAGTGCCGTGTCACCGCTGAGCGACAGTGTCCAGTCAGGTCACCACCGGTCACTCGGGGTGTCACCGGCACAGGGAAAGGGACGCAGAGAGGGACAGGACGCGGGGGTGGCACTGCCCGGGTGGCCCCGTGGCTCTGGGGACTGACGGTGTCCCCTCCCCAGCCTACAGGACAGTGTGCGGTGTCAACGGGCCCCTGGTGGTGCTGGACAACGTCAAGGTAGGGCCCGGGGGTGACACGGCGACAGCGTGGCGGTGGCACCTGGGGCTGTGAGGGGACCGCAGTGCGGAGGGTGCAATGGGGGCAGTGTGTCCCCTGTCACCTGTCCCCTCCCTCCTGTCCCCTGGGCTGTCCCCTGTCCCTTCTTCCCCATCTCTTGTCCTCTGTCCCCTGGGCTGTCCCTTTTCCCTGTGTCATCCCTCCTGTCCCCGGTCCCCTGGGCTGTCCCCTGGGTTGTCCCCTTTCCCTGTGCCATCCCTCCTGTCCCTTGTCCCTTGGGTTGTCCCCTGTCCCTGTGCCATCCCTCCTGTCCCTTGTCCCCTGGGCTGTCCCCTTCTCTCCGGGGTCCGAGCTCCCTCCTCTGGACGCGCTCGGCAGCAGAGCCCTGTCCCCGCCTGCACGCGCGGGTGGCGTGTCCTATGTCCCCACGTCCCCATGTCTACGTGTCCCATGTCCCCGTGTCCCCTTGTCCCCGCGCGAGTGGGGTGTGCGCCCACACGAGGGACACTGGGGACACGGGGACATTCGTGTGTGCACTTGGTCCGGGCACCGTCCCCCATGTCCCTTGTCCCTGCCCGATCTCAGCCCGTGTCCCCTGTGTCCTTGTGCCCTGTCCCCTGTGTCCCTGAGTGTCCCTGACCAAGCTCTGCCTCCTGTCCCTGTGTCCTGTGCACCTGCCTGAGTTCTGTCCCCTGTCCCTTTTCCCAGCTCTGTCCCTTGTCCCCTGTCCCCCATCCCCTGTCCCCTTTCCCAGCTCTGTCCTTGTCCCCTGTCCCAGCCCCATCTCCCACAGGGACCCTGCTCTGGGCTGGGGCCACTCCACAACCCCCGTGTCCCCTTGCTGTCACCCTCCCTGTCCCTTGTCCCGCTCTCCTGGCTGGGCTGGGGATACCTGGGTGACACCCTGAGGGGTTTTGTCACCTGGTGTCGCATTTCCATGGCCCTGTAATTTATTAATTAATCAGCTAATCAAAGAGGAGGAGGAGAGCCCTGACATCGCCCATTGTCCCCAGAGCAGGACGTGTCCCCTCAACACAAACGTCCCCTCCCTGCGCCGCACAGTGTCCCCATGAGTGCCACTCGTGCCTCATGGGGACACCTGTGCCCTGGAGGCGGTGGCACCCTGGTGGCTCTGTCTGTGACAGCGTTTGGTGTCACCTCCTCGGGAGTGGAAAATCCCCTCGACATCGGGGAAACTGAGGCGCGGAGCGGTGCCACAGCCCGGGGACAGCTCCAGGGTGGGACAGTGACAGTGACAGGGACAGGCAGCGCCACCCCTTTGCCACCCGGTGTGTCCCCCCCTCAGAGTTTGGTGGCTTCAGGACCAAAGGAGGGGAAACTGAGGCAGCACCAGCGGAGCAGGCGGGGCTGGGGTGACAGGGGCGGGCTGAGGGGACAGAGGGGACACCGCCACCCCGTGTGCCCGTGTCGCTGTCCCCACAGTTCGCGCAGTACGCCGAGATCGTGAACTTCACCCTGCCCAACGGCACCACCCGCAGCGGGCAGGTGCTGGAGGTCATGGGCGCCAAAGCCATCGTGCAGGTGAGCGCGGGGACGCGGCGACACCGCGGGGACACGGGGATACCGCCACATGGCGACACCGCGGGGACAGACACCGCCACACGGCGACACGCGGGGGCTACGCGGGCCGGGTCTCTGTCCCGGGTCTCTGTCCCTGTCCCTGTCCCGGGTCCCTGTCCCGGGGCTCTGTCCCTGTCTCTGTCCCGGGGTCCCTGTCCAGGGTCCCTGTCCCGGAGCTCTGTCCCTGTCCCGGGGCTCTGTCCCTGTCCCGGGGCTCTGTCCCGGGGTCCCTGTCCTGGGCTCGTTCCCGGAGCTCTGTCCCTGTCCCAGAGCTCTGTCCCGGGGTTTTGTCCCTGTCCCGGGTCCCTGTCCCAGGTCCCTGTCCCGGGGCTCTGTCCCGGGGTTCTGTCTTTGTCCCGGGTCCCTGTTCCAGAGCTCTGTCCCTGTCCCAGAACTCTGTCCCTGTCCCAGGGTCTCTCCCAGATCCCTGTCCCGGGCTCTGTCCCGGAGCTCTGTCCCTGTCCCGGTGCTCTGTCCCGGAGCTCTGTCCCTTTCTCGTGTCCCTGTCCCTGTCCCGGGCTGTGTCCCGTGGCTCTGTCCCCCTCCAGTGGTGGCTGTCGGGCTCGTGTCCCTGTCCCGGGCTGTGTCCCGTGGCTCTGTCCCCCTCCAGTGGTGGCTGTCGGGCTCGTGTCCCTGTGCTCTTTAGAGGCGGGACTGGTGTCCCGGGACAGGTGACAGTCTCGTGGGATGGCCAGGGGTGTCCTGGGATGGTCAGGGGTGTCCTGGGACAAATGTCCTGGCACAGATGGCGGTGTCCTGGGATGGTCAGGGATGTCCTGGGGTGCTCTGGGGTGTCCTGGGATGGCCAGGGGTGTCCTGGGACAGGCCATGTCCCCTCCCTCACCCCACAGCCCCACAATGACCACTCCCCTCCAACCCAGGACCGCGCTGCCACCACCCCGCAAAGCCACCACCCCTGGGACAGCAGTGTCTGCCGGGGTGTCCCCAAAGCCACCAGCCCTGGGACACCAGCAGCCTCCGGGGTGTCCCCAAAGCCACCAGCACTGGCCAGGATGTCCCAAAAGCCACCAACCCTGGGACACCAGCGGCCACCAGGGTGTCCCCAAAGGCACCAGCCCTTGCCGGGGTGTCCCCAAAGGCACCAGCTCTGGCCAGGGTGTCCCCAAAGCCACCAATCCTGGGACACCAACGGCCATCGGGGTGTCCCCAAAGCCACCAGCCCTGGGACAGCAGGGGCTGCCGGGGTTTCCCCAAAGCCACCAGCACTGGCAGGGGTGTCCCCAAAGCCATCAGCCCTGGGACATCGGTGGCCACCGAGGTGTCCCCAAAGCCACCAGTACTGGCCAGGGTGTCCCCAAAGCCACCAACCCTGGGACAGCAGGGGTTACCGGGGTGTCCCCAAAGCCACCAGCCCTGGCCGGGGTGTCCCCAAAGCCACCAACCCTGGGACACCAGCAGCCACCGGGGTGTCCCCAAAGCCACCAACCCTGGGACACCAGCAGCCACCGGGGTGTCCCCAAAGCCGCGAGCCCCGGCGCTGTTCGGGGTCAATCAAGTCTCTCCCAATTAGCCTGGATCCCCTCCAGATGGCCCCGCGGGGACCCGGGGGGTGGCGCAGCTGTCCCAAAATCGCGGCTCTGGTGCCACCTGCGCCTCGGGGCTGCCCTTTTAATCCTATTAGCGAGTCAGGGGGGAAAAAGGGAGGAAAAGGGATAAAAGGAAGGGGGAAAAAAGGGAGAAAATGGGATTTTTGCAGGCTCAGCGTTGTTGGGGGTGACCCGCAGCCACCTGGGCGGCTCCGAGTGTCACCTGTCACCGTCCCCAGCTCCTTCTGCTCCCAGGGGCCACCCGGCTCTAATTAAAGCAGCGAGCGGGGGGTTAATTAGCACAAATGATGTCAAATATTATCCGGATCAAAAGGCTTTTCCCGCGGGCGCGGCGTTCACGTGTCCACCCCAAAAAATCCCCCAAAAGCCCCTCAAGAACGGTTTTTAACCCCAAACTTTGTCCCCTCTTTTATGTCCCCTCCAGGAGCGGTTGGGGTGAGCGCGGGTCACGCCACGCCCCCCAAAGCCTTAATTAATCCTGGTTAATTGCCCCGGCCGGGCGCTCCGCAGGTGTTTGAGGGCACATCGGGCATCGATGCCAAGGCGACAACGTGCGAGTTCACGGGGGACATCCTGCGCACGCCGGTGTCCGAGGACATGCTGGGTGAGCCCGGGCACGGCTGGCACCCAAATTTGGGGACATTTGGGGTTCTCTGCGGCTGAGAAGGTCCCCGGGTGACCCCCGAGCTGTGACAGTCACCTGGGACAGGGCGGGACCCGTCCCCGCGTCCTCTGTGCGCGGTGACCCCGGGAAACGCCGGGGGTGGGCGGGGAAAGGAGGCCAGGAGAGGTGGCACCGGGTTCCTGGAAGTGTCACCCTGTCCCTGGAGGTGTCACCCTGTCCCTGGGGGTGTCACCCTGTCCCTGGAGGTGTCACCCTGTCCCTGGCTGTGTCACCCCGTCCCCGGCGGTGCCACTCTATCCCTGGAGGTGCCACCCTATCCCTGCTAGTGTCACCTCGTCCCTATAAGTGTCACGCCACCCCTGGAGGTGTCACCCCGTCCCTGGAAGCATCACCCCAACCCCGGAGGTGTCACCCTATCCCTGGCAATGTCACCCCATCCCTGGCAGAGTCACCTCGTCCCCGGCGATGCCACTCTATCCCTGGAGGTGCCACTCTGTCTCTGGAGGTGTCACCCCGTCCCTGGTGGTGTCACCACATCCCTGCTAGTGTCACCTCGTCCCCATAAGTGTCACGCCATCCCTGGAGGTGTCACCCCGTCCCTGAAAACATCACCCTGTCCCTGCCGGTGTCACCGCATCCCTGCTAGTGTCACCCCGTCCCTAGGAGTGTCACCCCACTCCTGAAAACACCACCCTGTCCCTGGCGGTGCCACCGCATCCTTGCAGGAGTCACCGCGTCCCTGAAAGTGTCACCCCGTCCATGGCAGCGTCACCTTGTCCCTGGTGGAGTCACCCCAACCCTGGCGGTGTCACCCTGTCTCTGGTTGTGTCATCCTGTCCCTGGCAGTGTCACCCTATCCCTGGCGGTGTCACCGCATCCCTGCTAGTGTCACCCCATCCCTGGAAGTGTCACCCCACCCCTGAAAACATCACCCCGTCCCTGGAGGTGCTACCTCATCCTGGCGGTGCCACCGCATCCCTGGCGGTGTTATGGCATCCCTGCTAGTGTCACCCCGTCCCTGGAGCTGTCACCCCGTCCCTGGAGCTGTCACCCCGTCCCTGCAAGTGTCATCCGATCCCTGAAAGCATCACCCTGTCCCTGGCGGCGTCACCACGTCCCTAAAAGTGTCACCGCATCCCTGACGGTGTCACCCCGTCCCTGGCGGTGCCGCCCTGTCCCTGGAGGTGCCATCCTATCCCTGCCAGTGTCACCTCATCCCTATAAGTGCCACGCCACCCCTGGAGCTGTCACCGCATCCCTGCAAGTGTCACCCCATCCCTGAAAACATCACCCCGTCCCTGGCGGTGTCACCCCGTCCCTGGCAGTGTCACCCCACCCCTGGCAGTGTCCCAGCCCGGGCTGGCCAGCACCTGAAGCCACCTGGCACAGTGGAAAATGTCCCCATGGCAGGGAGGTGACACCGACACGATTTAAAGTCCCTTCCCCCCCAAACCACTCTGGGATCCAGCTCTGAGCCCCTCCTGTCCCCTCATGTCCCCCGAGCCCCCCCAACCCCCCCGGGGGTCACGCGGGGTCGGGCCGGGGGGTGGCCCTGTCCCCGCGCTGTCCCTGCGCTGTCCCCTCACCCACGGGGGCCGCGCGTCCTCCGCGCTCCCGTCCCGCTGCCGCAAAGGGCAGGGGGCGGTGTCACCTCCCCCGTGTCGCCCCCCCGATGTCGCCCCCCCTGCCGCTCTCGGTGTCCCCCGGGAGTCGCCGCTGCCGTGGCCGCTGACCTTTCGTGCTCGGCGCTCGGCGCTGCCATCACCCTGATGCGCTGTGACACCGCTGCCGTGTCCCCGCACCGCCACCGCGTCCCGTGGGGGACAGGGGGGGGCGGGCAGGGGGCGGCAGCCACCGAGGCGAGGTCAGGGAACCGTGGCTTTGTCGCGATCGATGCCACCGCGGCTCCGAGGCGGTCGATGAGGCTGAGAGGGAGCGGGGAGGGCGCGTCCCCTCCCTGGGGACGGGCTGGGGGGAGTTGGTGTCACCGCAGTGAGCTGGGGACAGAGAGGGGAGTGATGGGGATGTGGGGACACGGGGACAGAGTGATGGGGACTGGGGACACAGGGACAGAGTGATGGGGACTGGGGACATGGGGACAGAGTGATGGGGACTGGGGACACAGGGACAGAGTGATGGGGACTGGGGACACGGGGACAGGGTGATGGGGAATGGGGACACAGGGACAGGGTGATGGGGGTGATGGGGACAGATGGATGGGGACACAGGGATGGGGTGATGGGAATATGGGGACACAGGGACAGAGTGATGGGGGTGATGGGGACATAGGGACACAGGGACAGAGTGATGGGGACAGGGGGACACAGGGACAGGGTGATGGGGACATGGGGACTGAGAGAGGGGAGTGACTGGGGACGTGGGGACACAGGGACACAGGGACACAGGGACACAGGGACAGGGTGATGGGTGTGATGGAGGCATGGGGACAGAATGATGGGGACACGGGAATAGGGTGATGGGGATGTGGGGATGCAGGGACAGGGTGATGGGGACACAGGGACACGGGGAAAGGGTGATGGGGGTGATGGGGACAGGGGGACACAGGAACAGAGTGATGGGAACATGGGGACAGGGGGACAGGGTGATGGGAGTGACTGGGGGAATGGGGACATGGAGAGGATGATGGGGACAAAGTCTTGTCCCCTGCGCCTTTATGGGGTGTCAGTGTCACCCCCCTGCCTGGGAACCCAACACCCCAAGGGGGAGGTGACAGGGTGGCCAGGGGCATGGGGACATGGGGACAGGGGTGGCCATGGGCATGGGGACATGGGGACAGGGTTATGGGGGTGGCTGGGGACATTACAGGGACATGGGGATCTTGTTCCCATGTGCCAGCACCTTCCTGCCACAGGAGCTGCGGTGTCACCCAACCCACAGGTGACACTTCCTGCCCCACAGCCCCCGGTCCCTGTGTCCCCTCTGAGGGTGGGAGGCACGACCCAGGATCAGGATGGGGACCGTGTCCCAGGGCCATGGGACCGGCAGGTGCCACCCCCAGCTGGTGGCCTCAGGAGGGACAGTCCCCATGTCCCCACAGGCCGGGTGTTCAACGGCTCCGCCAAACCCATCGACAGCGGCCCCCCGGTGATGGCCGAGGACTTCCTGGACATCAACGGTGACAGCTCTGAGGGAACGCGGGAGGGGCTTGGGATGGGCGGGAATTGGGGTGACAGCGAGTCCTGATGGTGTCACCGTGCCCTGTGGTGTCACCACATCCATCCATCCATCATCCATCCATCCATCCATCATCCATCCATCATCCATCCATCCATCCATCCATCCATCATCCATCCATACATCATCCATCATCCATCCATCATCCATCCATCCATCCATCCATCCATCCATCCATCCATCCATCATCCATCCATCATCCATCCATCCATCCATCATCCATCCATCCATCATCCGTCCATCCATCCATCCATCCATCCATCCATCCATCCATCCATCCATCATCCATCATCCATCCATCATCCATCCATCTATCATCCATCCATCCATCATCCATCCATCATCCATCCATCCATCCATCATCCGTCCATCCATCCATCATCCATCCATCCATCATCCATCATCCATCCATCCATCCATCATCCATCCATCCATCATCCATCCATCCATCATCCATCATCCATCCATCATCCATCCATCCATCCATCCATCCATCATCCATCCATACATCATCCATCATCCATCCATCATCCATCCATCCATCCATCCATCCATCATCCATCCATCCATCCATCCATCCATCATCCATCATCCATCCATCCATCATCCATCCATCCGTCCATCCCTCCATCCATCATCTATCCATCATCCATCCATCCATCCATCATCTATCCATCATCCATCCATCCATCATCCATCCATCATCCATCCATCCATCCATCATCCATCCATCCATCCATCATCCATCCATCCATCCATCCATCCATCCATCCATCCATCCATCCCTCCATTCCCATCGGGATGCTCCAGGAGGGTGTCCAAGTGCTGGGATTATTCCTGTCCCACCCCAGAGCTGCTCCCTGCTCATCTCCAGAACTTCCTTCCCAATTTTTGCCACCAACCAGGGTTATCCCTGCATCCTCTTCCACCCCATCCCTTGCAGCATCCCAGGCCAGGCTGGACAGGGCTTGGAGCACCCCGGGATAGTGGGAATTGTCCCTGGCTGGGACTGGGTGGTTTCAAATCCCCACCCAACCCCACCATTCCATGACTCCTCCATTTCCATTTCTCCAGGCCAGCCCATCAACCCCCACGGGCGGATCTATCCCGAGGAGATGATCCAGACCGGGATCTCTCCCATCGACGTCATGAACAGCATCGCCCGCGGACAGAAAATCCCCATCTTCTCCGCCGCCGGGCTGCCCCACAACGAGGTGGGCTTGGGGGAGGAGGAGGATGGAGGGGTTGGGAAGGTCGGATCCCAGCTCCTGGAGTTGGGAAGCTGCTGTCAGATCGTGCCTCAGTTTCCCTGTTGGCACAGCAATCCCTGTGCGCTGTGCGGGAGGATCTGGGCTGGTTTAGGGATCCCCTAAATCCAGGGATTGGGGAGCTCCAGACCCTTCCCATGTCCACTCGAATGTGGGATGGAGCAGGAGGGGCTGGGAATTCCAGAGGGGGATGGGATTGGGATGGGATGGGATGGGATGGGGTTGATGGGATCGGGTGGGGTGGGGTGGGATGGGATGAGATGGGATCCATGGGATGGGATGGGATGGGATGGGATGGGATGGGATGGGATGGGATGGGGTGGGATGGGATGGGATGGGATGGGATGGGATGGGATGGGGTGGGATGGGATGGGATGGGATGGGATGGGGTGGGATGGGATGGGATGGGATCCATGGGATGGGATCCATGGGATGGGATGGGATGGGATGGGATGGGGTGGGATGAGATGGGATCCATGGGATGGGATGGGGTGGGGTGGGATGGGATGGGATGGGGTGGGGTGGGATGGGGTGGGGTGAGATCGGATGGGGTGGGATGAGATGGGATCCATGGGATGGGATGGGATGGGGTGGGGTGGGATGGGATTCATGGCATGGGAGGGGATGGGATGGCATGACGTGGGATCCATGGCATGGAATCCTTGGCATGGGATGGGATTGGGATGGGATGGGATCCATGGGGTGGGATGGGATGCAAACCAACCCTGACCAGTCAGGAGTGACCAGGACACAGTGAGGGAGGGATACCCCACTAGCCCCCGACCTGTGGGGCCATACCCCAGTCCCACAGGGCCGTGGCCACTCCAGGGTGTCCCTGCTGTCACCCCTGTCCCTGTCCCTGCTGTCACCCCTGTCCCGGCTGCCACCCCTGTCCCTGTCCCCTCCCTCAGATCGCGGCGCAGATCTGCCGCCAGGCTGGGCTGGTGAAGAAATCCAAGGATGTGGTGGATTTCCACGAGGACAACTTTGCCATCGTCTTCGCGGCCATGGGGGTGAGTCAGGACATCCCAGGTGACCCCAGAACCGCCCTCTCCCTGTGTCCCCGTGTCCCCATGTCCCCATGTCCCCACCCGCTGACCACGTGTCCTGCAGGTGAACATGGAGACCGCGCGGTTCTTCAAGTCGGACTTCGAGCAGAACGGCTCCATGGAGAACGTCTGCCTCTTCCTCAACCTGGCCAACGACCCCACGTGAGGCACAGCCCTGCCTCCTCCTCCTCCTCCTCCTCCTCCTCCTCCTCCTCCTCCTCCTCCTCCTCCTCTCCTTCTCCCTTCTCCTCCTTTCTCCTTTCCTCTTTTGTCTCCACATTCTTCCTTCTCCCTCCTCCTCCTCCTCTTCCTCTCCTTCTCCTCCTCCTCCTTTCCTCTTTTGTCTCCTCATTCTTCCTTCTCTCTCCTCCTCCTCTTTTTTCTCTTTTCTTTCTCCTTCTCTTCCCTCTCTCTTTTTCCTCTCTCTCTTTTCCCTTCTCTTCCTCCTTCTTCCTCCTCTCTTATTCTCTCCTTCCTTTCTCTTTTCCTTTCTCCTTTTTCTTTCTCCTCTCTCTTTTCCTTCTCTCTCCTCCTCCTTCTCCTTCCTCTCTTATTCTTTTCTTTCCTTCTTCTTTTCCTTTCTCCTTCTCCCTTTCTCCTTTTTCTTCTTTCCCTTCTCTCTCCTCCTCCTTTCTCCTTTTTCCTTATTTCACTTTCTTTTCTCTCCATTTTCTTCTATTTTCCTTTCCTTTCTTCCTCCTTTTCCTCCTTCTTTCTTCTCTCTCCTTCCTTCCTCCTTTCCTTTCCTTTCCTTTCCTTTCCTTTCCTTTCCTTTCCTTTCCTTTCCTTTCCTTTCCTTTCCTTTCCTTTCCTTTCCTTTCCTTTCCTTTCCTTTCCTTTCCTTTCCTTTCCTTTCCTTTCCTTTCCTTTCCTTTCCTTTCCTTTCCTTTCCTTTCCTTTCCTTTCCTTTCCTTTCCTTTCCTTTCCTTTCCTCCCTTTCCCGGCACCCCAAACCTGCCCTGCGGGGGCTAATTAACCAAATTGTGCTAATTGGGGGTGTCCCACAGGATCGAGAGGATCATCACGCCGCGGCTGGCGCTGACCACGGCCGAGTTCCTGGCGTACCAGTGCGAGAAGCACGTGCTGGTCATCCTGACCGACATGAGCTCCTATGCCGAGGCCCTCAGAGAGGTCAGCAAGGGGTGGCCACAGGGTTTGGGGACCCAGGGTGACCAGGACAGCTCAGGGTCCTTGGGGTGTTCGGGGTGCTCAGGGTGACAAGGACAGCTGGCATTCTTGGGGTACCTGGGGGGCCCTGGGTGACAAGGACAGCCCAGGGTCCTTGGGGCGTTTGGGGTGACAAGGATAGCTGGGGATCCCAGGGTCCTTGGGGGATTTGGGGTGACAAGGACAGCCCAGGGTCCTTGGGGCATTTGGGGTGCTCAGGGTGACAAGGACAGCTGGGGTTCTTGGGGTACCTGGTGGGCCCTGGGTGACAAGGACAGCTGGAGGTGTTTGGGGTTCTTGGGAGGTTTGGGGTGCTCAAGGTGACAAGGACATCTGGCGGTCCCAGGGTCCTTGGGGGATTCAGGGTGACAAGGACAGCCCAGGGTCCTTGGAGAGTTCGGGGGGCTCAGGATGACAAGGACAGCTGGGGGTGACAGGGTCCTTGGGGCACCTGGGGTGCTCAGGGTGACAAGGACAGCTGGAGGTGTTTGGGGTTCTTGGGAGGTTTTGGGTGACAAGGACAGCCCAGGGTGACAACGACAGATGGAGGTTCCAGGGTCCTTGTGGGAGTTGGGGTGCTCAGGGTGACAAAGACAGCTGGAGGTGTTTGGGGTTCTTGGGGTGTTTGAGATGCTCAGGGTGACAAGGACAGCCCAGGGTCCTTGGGGAGTTTGGGGTGCTCAAGGTGACAAGGACATCTGGCTGTCCCAGGGTCCTTGGGGTACCTGGGATGCTCAAGGTGACAAGGACATCTGGCGGTTCCAGGGTCCTTGGGTGATTCGGTGTGACAAGGACAGCTCAGGGCCCTTGGGGTGTTTGGGGTGCTCAGGGTGACAAGGACAGCTGGAGGTGTTTGGGGTTCTTGGGGTGTTTGAGGTGCTTAGGGTGAGAAGGACAGTCCAGGGTCCTGGGAGAGTTTGGGATGCCCAGGGTGACAAGGACCCTGGGCTGGAGGTCCCAGGGTCCTTGTGGGACTTGGGGTGCTCAGGGTGACAAGAACAGCTGGGGGTGACAGGGTCCTTGGGGCACCTGGGGTGCTCAGGGTGACAAGGACAGCTGGAGGTGTTTGGGGTTCTTGGGAGGTTTGGAGGGCTCAGGGTGACAAGGACATCTGGCAGTGACAGGGTCCTTGGGGACTTTGGGGTGACAAGGACAGCCCAGGGTCCTTGGAGGATTTGGGGTGCTCAGGGTGACAAGGACAGCCGGGGGTCCCAGGGTCCTTGAGGGGTTTGGTGTGACAAGAACAGCCCAGGGTCCTTGGAAAGTTTGAGGTGCTCAGGGTGACAAGGACTGTCCAGAGTTCTTGGGGTGTTTGGGGTCTTTCAGGTGTCCAGGGTGTTTGGGATGTTTGGGATGCTCAGGATTCTCAGCACCCCTGGGGTTTCCATGGTTCTTGGGGTGTTTGTGGTACCTGGGGTGCTCAGGGTGACGAGGACATCTGAGGTTCCTGTGGTTTTGGGGGTTTTGAGGTGTTTGGGGTTTTGGGGGGTGTCTAGAATGCTCAGGAGTCCCAGAACACCTGGGGTTCCCAAGCTTCTTGAGTTTTTTGGGGCACCCAGCGCACCTGGGGGTTTTGGGGTTGCTTGGGCTGCTCAGAACACTCGTGTCCCTCATCTCTCCCGTGGTTTTTGGGGTGACTGGGGTCTTTGGGGTGTCTGAGGTGCTCAGAAGCCCCAGCACACCTGGGGTTTCCACAGGTTTTGAGTTTTTGGGGGTGTTTGGGGCGCCCAGTACACCTGGGGTTTTTGGGGTTGCTTGGGCTGCTCAGGACACTCGTGTCCCTTGTGCCTCCCATGGTTTTTGGGGTGACTGGGGTCTTTGGGGTGCCCGGGATGTCTGGGGTGTCTGGGGGTGCTCAGAATCCTCAGCACACCTGGGGCTTCCACAGGTTTTGAGTTTTTTTGGGGTGTTTGGGGCGCCCAGCACACCTGGGGTTTTTGGGGTTGCTTGGGGCTGCTCAGAACACTCATGTCCCTCGTGCCTCCCTTGGTTTTTGGGGTGACTGGGGTCTTTGGGGTGCCCGGGATGTCTGGGGTGTCTGGGGGTGCTCAGAATCCTCAGCACACCTGGGGTTTCCACAGGTTTTGAGTTTTTTGGGCTGTTTGGGATACCCAGCACACCTGGGGTTTCCACAGGTTTTGAGGTTTTGGGGATGTTTGGGGTGCCCAGCACACCTGGGGTTTTTGGGGTTGCCTGGGCTGCTCAGAATACTCGTGTCCCTTGTGCCTCCCGTGGGTTTTGGGGTGCCCGGGATGGTTGGGGTGTCTGGGGTTCTCAGAATCCTCAGCACACCTGGGGTTTCCACAGGTTTTGAGGTTTTGGGGTGTTTGGGGCGCCCAGCACACCTGGGGTTTTTGGGGTTGCCTGGGCTGCTCAGGACACTCGTGTCCCTTGTGCCTCCCGTGGTTTTTGGGGTGTTTGGGGTGCCCTGATCCCCCCAACCCCGCAGGTGTCAGCAGCCAGGGAGGAGGTCCCGGGGCGCCGCGGCTTCCCCGGCTACATGTACACGGACCTGGCCACCATCTACGAGCGCGCCGGGCGCGTGGAGGGCAGGAACGGCTCCATCACCCAGATCCCCATCCTCACCATGCCCAACGACGGTCAGCGGGACATGGAGGGGCCGGGAATACCGGGAGGGGGCGGGAAAACCGGGAGGGGGCGGGAAAACCGTGGGAGGGGGCGGGAAAACCGTGGGAGATTGGGATTTCCCCACTCGGGGAAATTGCAGGGTTGGGAAATCCCAAATTGTGCCGGTTTTACCCGATTTTGGGAGCTCTTGGGGTGGTGAGGCTGCTGGGGTGATTTAGGGTCTGAGAGTTCCCCGTGACACCAAAAACCCCTCAACAACTCCTGTCTGGGGTCCTTGGCTTCAGGACAATGAGGTGACACCAGAACCCCTCTGTGCCATCTCAACCACCCAGATTTGGGGTCCCCAGCTCCAGGACAGGGAGGTGACACCAGAACCCCTCTGTGCCATCCAAGCCATCCCTCCCATTTGGGGTCCCCAGCTCGAGGACAAGGGGGGTGGCACCAAACCCCTCTGTGCCATCCCAAACATCCCCTCCCATTTGGGATCCCCAGCTCCAGGACAAGGAGATGACACCAAAACCCCTCTGTGCCATCCAAGTCACCCCATTCCCTCCCACTTGGGGTCCCTGGGCAAGGGACGTGACACCAAAACCCCTCTGTGCCATCCCAGCCACCCAGATTTGGGGTCCCCAGCTCCAGGACAGGGAAGGTGACACCAAACCCCTCTATTGCCATCCAAGCCATCCCTCCCATTTGGGGTTGCTCCAGGACAATGGGGTGACACCAAAACCCCTCCCATTTGGGGTCCCCAGCTCCAGGACAGGGAAGGTGACACCAAACCCCTCTATGCCATCCAAGCCATCCCTCCCATTTGGGGTTTGCTCCAGGACAATGGGGTGACACCAAAACCCCTCCCATTTGGGGTCCCCAGCTCCAGGACAAGGAGGTGACACCAGAACCCCCCCTATTGATCTCAGTGGGGTCTGTGCTGCCCCGGTGACCCCACAGATGTCACACAGCGGTGTCCCATGTCCAGCTGAGCTGCCAGCCCCGCTTTGGGGTCTCACAACCCCTCTGTCCCCCCACCCCAGACATCACCACCCCATCCCCGACCTCACTGGGTTCATCACCGAGGGTCAGATCTACGTGGACCGGCAGCTCCACAACCGCCAGGTTCGTTCCCAACCCCCTTCCCATCTCCAGGGATGGATCCAGGATGGATCCAGGGGTGGATCCGGCACCCACCAGGGCTGGAACCCCCCGGGAACGCCGGGGGTAGGGGTGGGGTCCCCCAGGGCTGGCTGGACATTGGGGTCACTCCCACCCCACAGATTTACCCCCCCATCAACGTTCTGCCGTCCCTGTCCCGGCTGATGAAATCGGCCATCGGAGAGGGAATGACCAGGAAGGACCACGGGGACGTGTCCAACCAGCTGGTGAGGGCTTGGGGACACTCGGGGTGGGGCGTTTGTCACTTCAGGGCCCTCCTGTCCCCCCGTTTGGGGAGGCCCAGGTGAGGCCCCACCCGTGGAGCTGCTCCTGCTCCCAGATCCCAAATTCAGGAGGGTTTGGAGCTGCTGGAGCAATTCCAGAGGAGGTTCTGGAGATGCTCTGAGGGCTGGAGCTGCTCTGGAGCCAGCTGGGAGAGCTGGGAATGTTCTCCTGGAGAAGGGAAGAGCTCAGAGCAACAGGAATGGCCACGGGATTCCAGAGGGGAGCTCTGAGTTTGGGATGGTTCAGGGTTGGATCCCACTGAGCTCCACGGGGTGTCCTGAACCCCAAATCTTCATCTGCCTTCATTGGGATGGGGGGAGAATCCAGGGAAAGTGACAACACCTGGGAATGCTGGGAATGCCCCAAATCCCTGGGAATGTCCAAGGCTGGGATGGATGGATGGATGGATGGATGGATGGATGGATGGATGATGGATGGATGATGGATGGATGATGGATGGATGGATGGATGGATGGATGGATGGATGGATGGATGGATGGATGGATGGATGGGATGGATGGAACAGAATTGGGATGGGAAGGAATTGGGATGAAATGGGGATGGGGTGGGATAAAATGAGATGGGGAGGAAATGTGATGGGATGGGATGGGATGGGATGGGATGGGATGGGATGGGATGGGATGGGATGGGATGGGATGATTGTTGCTGTGTCCTGGAGGGGCAGGACACAGAACCAACCCGGGGTAGGGGAAGGTGTCCCTAAACATGGATGGGGGTGGAATGGGATGGAATTTAAGGCCCTTCCAACCCAAACCATTCCAGGATTCTGAGTCAGACTGGGAGAGCTGGGAATGTTCCCCTGGAGAAGGGAAAATTCCAGGGAATCCTCAGAGACCCTGAAGGGGCTCCAGGAGAGCTGGAGAGGGACTGGGGACAAGGGACAGAGGGACAGCACCCAGGGAATGGCTCCCACTGGGAAAGGGGAGATTGGGCTGGGATCTTGGCAAGGAATTCCTGCCTGGGCTGGACTTCCCAGCTGTGGCTGCCCCTGGGAGTGCCCAAGGCCAGGTTGGGATGGAGCTTGGATCCACCTGGAATGGTGGGAGGTGTCCCTTGGTGTCCTCGGCCGGGCTGTGGGGTCGGGATGGGCACATTCCTCTCTGGAATCCCTGGATCCCGCAGTACGCCTGCTACGCCATCGGCAAGGACGTGCAGGCCATGAAGGCCGTGGTGGGCGAGGAGGCCCTGTCCGCCGACGACCTCCTGTACCTGGAGTTCCTGCACAAGTTCGAGAAGAACTTCATCTCCCAGGGTGAGCTTTCAGCCCTAAACCAGGGATCTGGGATCCGGGAGAGCCCCTGCAGCAGCCCCAAATCCTGCACGCTGCTCTCCCGGCAGGTCCCTACGAGAACCGGAGCATTTTCGAGTCGCTGGACATCGGCTGGCAGCTGCTGCGCATCTTCCCCAAGCAGCTCCTCAAGCGCATCCCCGAGAGCGTCCTGGCCGAGTTCTACCCCCGCGAGGCCAAGGCGCCCGAGCAGGGCACGGCCCTGTGACCCCAAATCCACACAAATCCCCCTTTTCCACCAATTGGATCCCCCTTTCCTAAAATAGGCAAAAATCACTTTGTTTTTACCGATGAATAAACGACCGTGGTCACCAAATCCTTCCGTTCTCCAATGTTTCCTTCCATGGCCATGGAATTCCCACCTTGGGAACCCCTGGAGCGGCAGTTCCTGATCCAACTCCAAACTACAGCTCCCCAAAACTCCATAATTGTGTGTGTTTTAGGGAATAAACTCCCCTTTCCTACAGTTGGATCCCCCTTTCCTAAAATTGGCCAAAAATTGCTTTTATTGGTGAATAAACAACCGTGGTCACCAAATCCTTCCGTTCTCCGATGTTTCCTTCCATGGCCATGGAATTCCCACCTTGGGAACCCCTGGAGCAGCAGTTCCTGACCCCACCCCAAACTGCAGCTCCCCAAAACCCCATAATTCTGTGTTTTAGGGGAAAACTCCCCTTTCCTACAGTCAGAACCCCCTTCCTAAAATCGGCAAAAAATTGTTTTTATTGTTGAATAAACAACCGTGGTCACCAAACCCTTCCATGCTCCAAAGTTTTCTTCCATAGCCATGGAATTCCCACCTTGGGAACCCCTGGAGTGGCAGTTCCTGATCCTACAGCTCCCCAAAACCCCATAATTCTGTGTTTTAGGGGAAAACTCCCCTTTCCTACAGTCGGATCCCCCTTTCCTAAAATCGGCAAAATATTTGTTTTTATTGGTGAATAAACAACCATGGTCACCAAATCCTTCCATGCTCCAAGGTTTCCTTCCATGGCCATGGAATTCCCACCCTGGGAACACCTGGAGTGGCAGTTCCTGATCCTACAGCTCCCCAAAACCCCATAATTCTGTGTTTTAGGGGAAAACTCCCCCTTTCCTACAGTCGGATCCCCCTTTCCTAAAATCGGCAAAATATTTGTTTTTATTGGTGAATAAACAACCGTGGTCACCAAACCGTTCCGTTCTCCGATGTTTCCTTCCATGGCCATGGAATTCCCACCTTGGGAACCCCTGGAGCAGCAGTTCCTGATCCTACCCCCAAGCTGCAGCTCCCCAAAACCCCATAATTCTGTGTTTTAGGGGAAAACTCCCCTTTCCTAAGGTAGGATCCTCCTTCCTAAAATCGGCAAAAAATTGTTTTTATTGGTGAATAAACAACATGGCCACCAAACCCTTCTGTTCTCAGATATTTCCTTCCATGGCCATGGAATTCCCACCTTGGGAACCCCTGGAGTGGCAGTTCCTGATCCTACCCCAAGCTTCTGCTCCCCAAAACCCCCATAATTCTGTGTTTTAGGGGGAAAATCCCCTTTCCTACAGTCGGCAAAAATCCCTTTGTTTTATTGGTGAATAAACAACCGTGGCCACCAAACCCTTCCATACTCTGATGTTTCCTTCCATGGCCATGGGAATTCCACCTTGGGAACCCCTGGAGTGGCAGTTCCTGATCCTACAGTTCCTCACACCCCATAATTCTGTGTTTTAGGGGAAAACTCGCCGTGGAAAATCCCAACATCCTACAGTGGGTTTCGCTTCCCCCCGTTGGGATCGGGGCCTCTCGGGAGAGGGAGGGGAGAGGGAGGGGAGAGGGAGGCGAGGGTGGTTTCACTTCCCTGTCGGGGAACGAGGAGAGAGCGCCAGGGAAAGGGAGGCACCCCCGGATTTTGGGGTTTTGAGGGGCCCCAGGCATGGCCTGGATTGGGGACGGAGTTGGGGGGCACCTCACGGGTAAGGGGGAACCTCGGGGGGGAAATATGGGGGGTCACCAGTGGGGTTTGGGGTCTGGGGGGGATTTTGGCTCCTCAACATTGGGGAATTTTGGGGGGTCACAGTGGGGTTTGGGGGCTGGGATTTGGGGTCTGTGGGGGATTTTCCCTCTTCAGGATTGTGAGATTTTTGGGGGGTCACCGGTGGGGTTTGGGGGCTGGGATTTGGGGTCGGGGGGGGATTTTCCCTCCCCAGGATTGTGAGATTTTTGGGGCATCACCAGTGGGGTTTGGGGCTGGGATTTGGGGGCTGGGGGAGATTTTCCCTCCCCAGGACTGGGGGGGTTTCTGGGGGGGTCACCAGTGGGGTTTGGGGTCTGGTGGGGATTTTCCCTCCTCAAGATTGGGGATTTTTGGGGGGGTCACCAATGGGGTTTGGAGATTGGGATTTGGGGTCTGGGGGGGATTTTCCCTCCTTAGGACTGGGGGGTCACCAGTGGGGTTTGGAGGTTGGGATTTGGGGTCTGGGGGGATTTTCCCTCCCCAGGATTGTGAGATTTTTGGGGGGTCACCAGTGGGGTTTGGGGTCTGGGGGGGATTTTGGCTCCTCAAAACTGGGGAATTTTGGGGGGTCACCAGTGGGATTTGGAGATTGGGATTTGGGGTCTGGGGGGGATTTTCCCTCCTCAGGATTGGGGGACATTGGGGGGGGTCACCAGTGGGGTTTGGGGGCTAGTGGGGATTTTTCCCTCCTCAAAATTGGGGATTTTTGGGGGGGTTACCAGTGGGGTTTGGGGTCTGGGGGAGATTTTGGCTCCTCAAAATTAGGGAATTTGGGGGGTCACCAGTGGGGTTTGGGGACTGGGATTTGGGGTCTGGGGGGGATTTTCCCTCCCCAGGATTGGGGGATTTTTGGGGGGTCACCAGTGGGATTTGGGGTCTGGGGGTGATTTTCCCTCCTTAGGAGTGGGGACAAGGGATGTCCCCAGTGCCACATCGGGGACGCCGGGGCTGGGTCAGGGGGTGCCAGGGACCGTCCTGTCACCCCCTGTCACCCCTGGTGTCACCACAGTCCTGGCTCGGGTCCCTGCAGCCATCCTGGAGTCGGGGAGCAGCGAGGAGGAGGAGGAGGAGGATGAAGAGGCAGCTCTTGGACAGGTATCGCTTCCAGGCTCCTTTTCCATCGGATTTCCCTTTTCCTGATCCCATAAATCAGCGGGATGGGAGGGGTGCCCCATGCCCAGATTCCGGGGGTGACACGGGCACAGTGTCCCCGGCGCTGGGGGCGCCCAGGTGGCTCAGGGCTGGCCAATGGAATGCCAATGGAATGCCAATGGAATTCCAATGGAATTCCCTGCCAGGGCCAATGGAATGGCAATGGAATTCCCTGCCAGGGCCAATGGAATGGCAATGGAATTCCTTGCCAGTGCCAATGGAATACCAATGGAATTCCAATGGAATTCCCTGCCAGTGCAAATGGAATGGCAATGGAATTCCCTGCCAGGGCCAATGGAATGCCAATGGAATACCCTGCCAGGGCCAATGGAATGCCAATGGAATTCCCTGCCAGTGCCAATGGAATGGCAACTGAATACCCTGCCAGTGCCAGGCCAATGGAACACCCTGCCGGTGGAATTCCATGCCAGTGGAATGCCATGCCAATGGAATTCTGCGCCAAAGCGGTGCCAGTGCCGTGCCAATGGCATTCCATCCCGAGGGCATTATCCCGAGGGCATTATCCCAATGGCCATCCCATCCCAATGGAATTCCATCCCAACAAAATTCCATCCCAACAAAATTCCATCCCAAGGGCCATTCCATCCCAATGGAATTCCATCCCAACAAAATTCCATCCCAAGGGCCATTCCATGCCATGACAATGCCAACACGGTGACATTTGCCATGGCTGTGCCAATGGAACTCCATGCCAACGGAATTCCATGCCAACCCAGAGGCTCATTCCCGTTTTTCCCACCACAGCACTCGCCCCTGGATCCAGTGCCAGATGACACCGAGACACGGCTGGCCCAGCTGGAGCAAGGTGGGCCCTGTCCCCTTCCTGGTGTCCTGTCCCCATGTCCCATCCCCGGTGTCCTTTCCCAATGTCCCATCCCAATGTCCCATCCCATTGTCCCATCCCCAGTGTCCCATCCCAATGTCCCATCCCCGGTGTCCCTTCCCAATGTCCCATCCCTGTGTCCCTTCCCCAGTGTCCCATCCCTGGTGTCCCATCCCAATGTCCCATCCCTGTGTCCCATCTCAATGTCCCATCCCCATGTCCCATGACCATGTCCCCTCCCCAAAGTCCCATCCCCATGTCCCATCCCTGTGTCCCATCCCCATGTCCCCAATGTCCCTGACACCTCCCTGGGTTAAATCCCCACCCTGGCTCGGTGCCAGCCCCGCTCCCGGCTACCCTGGCCGGGCTCTGGGCACACTGGTGGCACATGACCCCTGATGTCACCACCGGTGTCACCCTCAGCGTCACAGGCGCTGCTGGCCGAGCTGGAGGCGCTGGACACTGAGGTGGAGCTGGAGCAGCAGAGCCGGCAGCGAGCCCTGGCCTTCAGCACCCAGGTGGGGATGGGGACAAGTCCCCAGAATTGTCCCTTCATAGGGACAAAGGTGCTGGGGCACCCTCGGGGCACGCCCAGCCTGGGGGGCACGGAGGAACCCCAGTCCTGGATTCTGGTGGAGCAGGAGAACGCACAGATGGAGAGGATCAGCCTGCCAGGAGCCCCAGAGGGACCCCTGAGGTGTCCCCAGAGGAGGTGACACCTGTGATGAACCCTGAGGCGACCCCAGAGGAGGTGGCACGCACCCCTGCCCAGCTCCCAGGTGAGCCTGAGGTGTCCGACCACATCCCCATCCCATCCCACCCCATCTCATCCCATTGCATTTCCTCCTCATCTCATTTATCCCACTCAGTTTCATCCCAATTCCATCTCATCCCAAATTCTGTTCCAACCATCATCATCCATCATCCATCCATCATCCATCCATCCATCCATCATCCATCATCCATCCATCATCCATCCATCCATCATCCATCCATCATCCATCCATCCATCATCCATCCACATCCATCCACCATCCATCATCCATCCATCACCATCCATCCCATCCATCCTCCATCCATCCATCATCCATCCCTCCATCCATCCCATCCATCATCCCACCATCATCCATCATCCCCATCCATCCATCCATCCATCCATCACCATCCATCCATCATCCATCCATCCATCCATCCATCCATCATCCATCCATCATCCATCCATCCCATCATCCATCCATCCATCATCCATCCATCCATCCATCCACCATCCATCCACATCCCACATCATCTATCCATCACCATCCATCCATCCATCATCCATCCACACCATCCATCCATCATCCATCCATCCACCATCCATCCATCCACCATCCATCATCCATCATCCATCCATCATCCCATCCATCCACCATCATCCACATCCATCCATCATCCTTCCCATCCATCCATCATCCATCCATCATCCCATCCATCCACATCCATCCATCCATCCACCATCCATCCATCCATCCATCATCCATCCATCCATCCATCATCCATCCATCATCCATCCATCCATCATCCATCCATCCATCCATCCATCCATCCATCCATCCATCCATCCATCCATCATCCATCATCCATCCATCATCCATCCATCCATCCATCATCCATCCATCCATCCATCATCCATCCATCATCCATCCATCCATCCATCCATCCATCCATCATCCATCCATCCATCATCCATCCATCATCCATCCATCCATCATCCATCCATCCATCCATCCATCCATCATCCATCCATCATCCATCCATCCATCATCCATCCCATCATCCATCATCCATCCATCATCCATCCATCCATCATCCATCATCCATCCATCCATCCATCCATCCCATCATCTATCCATCATCCATCCATCATCCATCATCCATCCATCCATCCATCCATCATCTATCCATCATCCATCCATCATCCATCCATCCATCCATCCATCATCCATCCATCATCCATCCATCATCCATCCATCATCCATCATCCATCCATCATCCATCCATCCATCATCCATCATCCATCCATCCATCCATCCATCCATCCATCCATCCATCCATCATCCATCCATCCATCATCCATCCATCCATCCATCATCCATCCATCATCCATCCATCATCCATCCATCATCCATCCCTCCATCCATCATCCATCCATCCATCCATCATCCATCATCCATCATCCATCCATCCATCCATCCATCCATCCATCCATCCATCCATCATCCATCCATCCATCCATCCATCCATCCATCCATCCATCCATCATCCATCCATCCATCCATCCATCCATCATCCATCCATCATCCATCCATCCATCATCCATCCTCCATCCATCCATCATCCATCCATCATCCATCCATCATCCATCCATCCATCCATCCATCCATCATCCATCCATCCATCTATCATCCATCCATCCATCCATCCATCCATCCATCCCAAATCTATCCCATCCCATCCCACCACCCCCACTCCATCCCTGACCCACTGTCCCCCTCCCAATGTCCCCAAACCCCATCCTGTCCCCACACCGAGCTTTGGGGACGTTCCCAAGCCCCGTTTTGGGTCAAACCAAGCGAAAGCGACACCGAAACCCAACCACAATCACCGACACCGCTCCCGCTTCCCCTTTCCCATCCTCTTTTCCCAAGGTGCCACTTCTGGTTCTCAGCAGCCTCTGGGGACCTCGTGGGGACCCCAAACTCCCTGATCCCACCCCAGGATGACCTTTGGGGTGTTTGGGGTGTCCCAGGGGTGCCACCCCGCTGTCATTCCCGCTGGATCCCACTGCAGAGGCAGATTCCAGTCGGGATACTGGGGACACGGCAGGGATGGGGTGACCAGGGGGGCTCAGCTCTGGGAGGGCTGTGCTGCCTTTTCCATCCCTTTTTTTCCCTCTTTTCCACTCTTTTTTTCCTCCTTTTCCTACCCCTCAATTCCTCCTTTCCCAACCTTTTCCCCGCATTTCCCACTCCTCATTCCCCTCTATTTCCCACCCTGTTTCCTAATCTTTTCCCCCTCATTTCCCACTTTTTCTCCCCCTTTCCTACTCTTCATTCCCCCATTTCCCACCCCCCTTTTCCCCCTTTTCCCTTTTCCCACCCCTCAATTCCCCTTTTCCCCCTTTCCCCTTTTTCCCCTTTTCCCCTTCCCCCTTTTTCCCCCTTTTCCCCATTTTCCCCTCTTTTTCCCCCTTTTCCCGCTTTTTCCCTTTTCCCTTCTTTTTTCCCTTTTCCCCTTCTCCGCATTTCCCACCCCTCAATTCTCCTTTTCCCCCTTTCCCCTTTTTCCCCCTTTCCCCCTTTTCCCCGTTTTCCCCCTTTTCCCCCTTTTTCCCCTTCCCCCTTTCCCCCTTTCCCCCATTTTTCCCTTTTCCTCCCTTTTCCCCCTTTTCCCCCTTTTCCCCCCTTTTTCCCTTTTCCCTTCTTTTTTCCCTTTTTCCCCTTTTCCCTTCTTTTATCCCTTTTTCCCCTTCTCCCCATTTCTCACCTCTCAATTCCCCTTTTCCCTTTTTCCCCTTTCCCCCTTCCCCCTTTTCCCCTTTTTCCCCTTTTCCCCCTTTCCCCCATTTTTCCCTTTTTCCCCTTTTCCCCCTTTTCCCCCTTTCCCACCCTTCAATTTCCCCATTTCCAACTTTCTCCCCTTTTCCCCCTTTTTTCCCCTTTTCCCCTTTTCCCCATTTCCCACCCCTCATTCCCATTTTTCCCCCAGCTCCACGGGAAGATCTCTCCCAACTCCTGGAGCAGCACCGGGACCTCCAGGCCCAGCTGCAGCACCTGCACACCCAGGTACCCCAAAACCGCCCAAACCCCCCTTTCCCATCCTGGGATTTTTGGGATTTTTGAGATTTTTGGGATTAAGCGCCCCCCACAATGTCCCAGGGCTCAGGGTGGGATTTTTCACTGATTTTTCACTGATTTTTCACTGATTTTTCGTGGATTTTTCGTTAATTTCTCACTGATTTCTCACAGATTTTTTGCGGATTTTTCGCGGATTTTTTCATGGATTTTTTCCAGATTTTTGCGGAATTTTTGTGGATTTTTCACGTATTTTCCACAGATTTTCTCCCGTATTTTTCGCTGATTTTTCACAGATTTTCTCACTTATTTTTTTGCGAAAATTTCCACAAAATTTCTCCTGCATTTTTTCACAGATTTTTCTCCCCAGATTTCATCTGTTTTTTTCATGATTTTTTGCGGATTTTTCGCGGATTTTTCATGGATTTTTTCCAGATTTTTGCGGAATTTTTGTGGATTTTTCGCGTATTTTCCACAGATTTTCTCTTGTATTTTTCGCTGATTTTTCACAGATTTTCTCACTGATTTTTTGTGAAAATTTCCACAAAATTCTCCTGCATTTTTTCACAGATTTTTCTCCCAGATTTAATCTGTTTTTTTCATGATTTTTTCACTGATTTGTCCCAGATTTTTTCCTGGATTTTGTCCCAGATTTTCTCCCAGTTTTTTCACTGATTTTTCACTGATTTTTTTCCCCATTTTTTCCCGTATTTCTCCTGGATTTGTCCCAGATTTTTCACTGAGTTTTTGTAGATTTGTCACAGATTTTCTCCCAGATTTTTCGCGGATTTTCGCAGATTTTTCATGGATTTTTCACTGATTTTCTCCCATATTTTTAACAGATTTTTTGTTAAATTTTTCACGAAATTTTTGTGGATTTCTCCTGGATTTTCTTCCAGATTTTCTCCTGAATTTCTTCTGGATTTTTCATGAATTTTCACAGATTCCTCCTGGATTTTCTCACAGACTTTTCACTGATTTTTTCCCCCATTTTCCCCGATTTCTCCCAGATTTTTCACTGATTTTCCACGGAATTGTCACAGATTTTCTCCCAGATTTCTCCTGGTTTTCTCTCTGATTATCACGGATTTTTCATGATGTTTTCACAGATTTTTTTTGAGGATCTGTCACAGATTTTCTCCCAGATTTTTCGCAGATTTTTCATGCATTTTACACTGATTTTCTCCCGGATTTTTTTGCAGATTTTTGCAGATTTTTCATGTATTTTTCACTGATTTTCTCCCGGATTTTTCGCACATTTTTGCATATTTTTCATGTATTTTTCACTGATTTTCTCCCAGATTTTTCACGGATTTTTGCAGATTTTTCATGGATTTTTCACTGATTTTCTCCCGGATTTTTCGCAGATTTTCGCAGATTTTTCATGGATTTTTCACTGATTTTCTCCTAGATTTCTCCCAGATTTCTGCACGTTTTTCACGGATTTTTCACTGATTTTCTCCCAGATTTTTCGCAGATTTTCACAGATTTTTCACGGATTTTTCACTGATTTTCTCCTAGATTTTTGCAGATTTTTCATGGATTTTTCACTGATTTTCTCCCGGATTTTTCGCAGATTTTCGCAGATTTTTCATGGATTTTTCACTGATTTTCTCCCGGATTTTCTCCCAGATTTTTCGCAGATTTTTGCACATTTTTCATGCATTTTTCACAGATTTTCTCCCGGATTTCTCCCAGATTTCTGCACGTTTTTCACGCATTTTTCACTGATTTTCTCCCAGATTTTCTCCCAGATTTTTGCAGATTTTTCATGGATTTTTCACTGATTTTCTCCCGTATTTTTTGCAGATTTTCGCAGATTTTTCACGGATTTTTCACCGATTTTCTCCCAGATTTTTCGCAGATTTTCGCAGATTTTTCATTGATTTTTCACTGATTTTCTCCCGGATTTTCTCCCAGATTTTTCCCAGATTTCTCACGTATTTTCCTGTATTTTCCCGGCACAACTGGAGCTGGAGCGGGAGGAGCAGCAGCGCCTGCGGGCGGCCCTGGCCGCCAGCCAGAGGGCCCTGAGGTCCTTCAAGAGAGGTCAGCAGGGTCCCCGTGTCCCCTCCAGTGCCACCGGTGCCACCCCAAACAGTGCCCGTGGTGCCAC